>VZRH01003911.1:584096-611670 GCA_013397555.1 Urocynchramus pylzowi | reverse complement strand
CTTAACAGGAATGGGTTTTTTTTTTTTTTCATTAAATGTTGTGTGGCTGTTTTTTTTTTTTTAAAGGGAGCTCATTTCACTTCTTAAATAATATTTTCTTGTCCCCCATTACAGATAGGAAGTGTGACTTAATTAACAGTAGTCTGGTTTATCATCAGGTTGTTGAAATTTTTATGTGCTGTCATGTGAACATCTTTCTTTGACAATCAGTACTGAAGAGAAGACCATCTCACAGTTTAGCATTTGAGCAAGTTTGAGAATATAGGAGCATATATATTTTTTTTAATTTAATAAAAGTAAAAATGAGCGTTTAAGAGTTATCATAAAAGGGCCAAGGCAAATGTGCTGCTTTGAAATAGGGAGGTAAATGTTAAAATCATTGTAATGGAGCCTATTGGTTAATATATCTTAAGACATTTAAAACAGATTTTTTTTTTTTATTGTCACATAAAGAAAGGTTTTTAGTTGGTGTGAGCTATCATTCCAGTATGCATAGTGTTGTGATTTGTGTTTCTGTAAGAAAGCAAAGAACAAGTTGTAGGAAGTATACAATTTCAATACAGATTAATTCCATGTGATCCTACTACTTCCAGGAAAGCTGAATGTTTTAGGTGTTAGTAATTCTAAAATATTTCGCTGGTGTGTTTTCTGAATTTTGCCTTGCAGTGGGAGCCTGTTTGAGCGTGTGGGGCTAGAGGAAGGGTCCTGTGCTGCTCCTGTCTGTCTTTATATGGCTCTGGGGTTTGGCACCCGGGGTCACGTGCAGGTGGTCACAGCTGCCAGCCTGGCAGTGCCCTGTCGGGCGGGGGGGACATTCCCCCTGCACGTGGAGCCCCGGCTGTGACTCTGTGACTCAGGGACACACCCGGGCCAGGGATGGTCCATGGGAGAGCGGCATGAGGAGGTTTAATTTTGTGCATGTGTTCCAGCACAAGCCTCATCCGTCTGTAGGAGTGAGTGGTGCTGCCCAAACGTGTTTTGTGCCGTGTCTGGAAGAGATCAGGAGATGTGCACTGGCATTCCCTGAGTGTCATCAGGCTCAGCAAAGCTGTGCTGACCCTGATTGTGGACGTGACATTACCAAAATCCTCACTGATTTTCTTTCTCCCTGCTAAAAAATGTAATGGCAACAAAAAGGATTCTGTATTTCCAGCTCAGATTGTCTGGTCAATGGAAAAATGTTTAGGCTCACCAGGTTATCATCTGCAAAGAACAAAGCGAGCACCTACTTCCCATACATTTCTCTGGCGGAGAATCCTAACTGGAAGGTTTTTGGGAATTTGTGGTTTAGATCTGAATTTTCTGTTTGCCACCAAAAAGCCTTAGATGTGGGGCTGTGTCACAGGGGTGCTGCTGGCACAGTGGAAACCAGGTGTTCTGTCTGCCTTGCCCAGAAGGAGAACAGGGCTGTTGGGGGCTCTGAGAGAGCGCTCGCTTTGTGTTCTCTGATGGTGGTTTTCTGTCTGTGTTGCCTGCATGGCTTGGTGCCTTAGACTACTTGCCAAAGATTATTTAAGGAAAGAAAAAAAAAGAAAAACAAGCTCTATAATCCACTGCAGAAATATACCTAGGTGCAGTATCTGCAAGTCTTCACTTAAAAAAAGTAAAATTAGAGGCACATTAATCAAAAAGCTGAGAATTGTTTCCATGTGAAGTGCACTTACACCTCCCACCCCCCAAAGATTTTTATGAAGTGCTGTGGTTTATTTGCTCAGTCCAGATATTCTGTCAAGAGCACAGTATCCATTACCTCTGGCCTCTTGCACAGGCACTGAGCTGCAGTGACTGACAGCAGGGACCACTGGGTGAGTTTCAGTGTTTTTTTGGAGCTCGTGTTTGTGCTAGGCACTGCATCCAGCTGGGAGAGGCTTGTTCTTGCTCCGTGCAGCTCTTGGCGGGGTGAGGTGGTGCCAGGGCAGCCCCAAAGGGTGTGTGTGCAGCACTCCCAGTATTGCAGCCTTCCTTCCCCTGCGTTTCTTAACGTGACCTCCTCCTCCAGCCCAGCTTGGCAGAGCAAAGGGCAGCATTCCCAGCTGCCAGCCTGTGCGTGGAATCCTCTCCTAAGCTTTAATAATTGTTTACAAGCCGTCCCCGGGCGTTGCAGGAACCCCTTCTCTCCCAGAGGCCAAGGGCTCTCCGCGGGAATTTCCTGACCGTTGGCCTCCCACGTGAGGATGGGAATGACCAGCTTCACGATGGCCAGGCTGGTACCAGGAGCTGCTCTTCACATTGAGCCTCACGTGAGGCTGGGGCTGCCTGCAGGACCATGTGCTCCAGGCACGTGTCCCTGCCCTGTGCAGCCCAGCTCTGCTCTTGCCGCTGCCACTGCGGGCCCAAGCTGCACCGAGAGGGAAGAGCTGCGCCCTGCA
Organism: Urocynchramus pylzowi; assembly: GCA_013397555.1. Taxonomy (NCBI): domain Eukaryota; kingdom Metazoa; phylum Chordata; class Aves; order Passeriformes; family Fringillidae; genus Urocynchramus; species Urocynchramus pylzowi. The sequence continues at coordinate 609,301 of VZRH01003911.1, read as the reverse complement.
CCGCTGCTGCCGCTGCCAAGGAAGTGCAATCTGCAGGCAAGCCTCGCAAAACTGCTCTCTGGATCAAAGGAAGATGCAAAATATATTCAGGCAAATATTAAAAATAGCCTGTCACATGATAACAGGGGAGAAAAAAGTGCTGAACGCACAGGCTTGTTAATGCTGGAAGCAAGAACACTGTGTCTCCTTCAAGAGAGCTAATTTTAATATTCACAGTTAAATGTTGATTATTGGTTAAATAATTGCTTGACTGCATGAAAGAACTTGAAGTTGGTTTGGAGTTCAAACAGTAAACAGCATGAAATAATCTCGGGTGTTAGGCTGTACAGGGAGAGCTCCTTGTGCAAGGAAGGGCTATCCAGATTTAGGAAGAGAGCACAGGGAAAACCTAGGATTGGAGGGGTTTTTTTTGTCCCCTTAAAGATATTTCAAGGATGTCTCGAGTGTCAGGCTTCTTACAATTACTTAGAAAAGTACAATGTATTTTTCAGAGCTTTGCTTCCAGTCTCAAAGTGCATCGCAGTATGATTGGTTCTCAGTGCAATGATTTGATATTTTTAAGGAGTGAGTGCACCTGAAGTCTTTCATAAAACAATATATTATAGTCACGAGAGAAGACCTCATCAGGAGATGTATACAAAGACACCACTATTATCTGATTAGACAAAGTTACTAGGAAGCACATTAAATTTTTCAATCTCTACATATTTTTATGATAGCAAATTGGCAATTGTGGAAGCTGCAGTGGCCAGATTCTGCCAATTAACCTCACCAATAAGTACTTTGCTCCTCATGTGGTCTCACTGATTTCTCTATTACTCAGCAGGTAGGCAGCTTGTTGACTGCCCTCCATCACCTCCCAGGTAGAGCAGCAAAATGTCACTATTCACTCTCTTGTCATTCATCTTTCTGGAATTTTTTTTAAGGGGGGGGTAACAGCTCTCAGTGGCCAGTGGAGTTTTCACAGGATGAAAGGACTTAGTCACCATCAGTAAAAAGGACTTTAGTGCATTATGAAATCATTTGGTTGCCTGGCAGTACACTATGGAGCTGTTTAGTATTTATATCATACAAAACTTGAGCATAGGTTTCTTTTTTTTTCCTTTTGTTTAGTCTTCCTTTCATAACAAATAAAATATATTTTCAATATTTTGTCTGAATTTCACAGAAGACTGATGATCAGAAAAATAAATTTCAGCTAAGTTATTTTCAAGAAAAACTGTGGGTTGATCTTAAGTAGATAATGAAAGCTCTGTAAAAATAATTTACTTAAACCTCAAATCTGTTCCACTTAATGGACTAAGTTATACTTAATCACTTGGTATAGAAAATGAGTGTAAAATGCACAATTGTGTCAAAATGAATTTATGGCAAACGGGTTTTCTGTAGCTTATATAATCTTTTTCTTTTAAATTAACAAATGATGATAAAGAAGCTCTCTGTTTATCACAAAACTGCATTTGGTCTTCAGAGCTGCAGTGTGGAGGGCTAACACAGGTGTGTAAGGCAGCAAGTGTCACAACATTTTTCTTTTTTTTTTCTTTTATGCTGGTGCTCTTCACAGCACTTCAGCTTTGCATGACTGAGGTGCTATCCATCAAGTTTTAAACAAATGCAAAATATTGTTCATCCTCTCACATTTCTGACACGCTTGAAACTGTGGTACAATTCTGTTTCCCTGTCCCATTCTCTCAACTAAGTTTCGCCAGGGCTAAATTTGGGCCAGATTTTTGTTGTGCACCTTCCAACACCATTGCTTAGCTCCTCTGATGTGGCAAGCTCTTGCTTCAGGGTTCTCTGCTCAACTTGGAGAGAAACAGCTCTAGCTCTTCATCCCACTGGCATTATTCTCTTGTTCATATTACTTGCAATTTAATGCAAACAGGCACTGAGCATCTTGGAGCTCTTTGTTTTGGTGCATGGGCTGCTGTAGGAGGAAATAAAAAAATCCAAATTGCATTAAGGTTCTAGAAAATTCAGCTCCTTGTTAACTGGAACACAAATGTAGATTACTCCTCAAAACAGGAACCTGCAGCTAGGTGCATTAGTATGTGTTTACTACAAGCAGAAGCTACAGTGAACTGGTGCAATAACTCACCTGTAACCAAATGTCATCCTTAAATATGTAGTTGTAAAGCAGAGAGGCAAAAATACAGAGTTTGGCAATGATTTATGAAGATGGAGAATGGTTTAAAAAAAAAAAAAGCATTCTTTTCCAATTAGCCTCAGCTTGCTGTAAATTCTTTGTTCTGGAACATGGCTATGGACAATAGGTCAAAGATCAAATAATTCATTACAGAACTGGTTGGTTCTCCAGAATTTAATAAACAAATGAATGAACAGGGTTCTCTGTCCACAGCAAGATCAATTAATTTGTGTGGCAGTGATTGAATCTTTTTATTTAAAACACTTGCAAGGTCTTCCTGCTTACTTAATGTCTATGTGGCCACTGGTGTCTTTGAGGTGAGCTGGTCATGAAGCACTCATGGCACAGGTGAAAGCACTCCAACAGAAATGAAATGTGGGGAGGAAGGAAACTGTAAATTGCATTTGGAAAAAATGGAGGAACAGTAATGTGAAACTTCAAAGCACAAAATACTGCAGAACTGCGTTTAATGGAGCAATCAATATTTTTAGGACACCAAGATTATTGAAATAACAGCACCAAACCTTCTTGTAGAAGAGCACATTGCTCAAGGCTGCAGAACATGAAGCACAGGCTCAAGGCTTGCGCTGAAGCAGAGATGACTTAAAACAATTCAGTCATTTTTACCAACTCACCATTGCAATGTTTGGAAATTTGTCTTATTCCACCAAGAAATCTGTTTAAAAAAAACCAGCTGTGTTCTTACCTTAGTGATGCTTATTAAGTAGGAACTAAGCACTCAAAACCAAATCCTCTTCCTTATCACAACAGAGAGGGTTAAACTGAATTTGAAGGGCCCTGCAGCAATCAGCCCTCAACTGCTGCCTCTCTTTCTGCTGCATAGTGGAAATATGGATGTTGGTGACGTCTGTAGTCCCTGCAGCTGTGACCCTTTGGTGGGTACATAACTCCTGCACATTTGCTTGCTGTGAGAGATGAGCATTTGGGTATTTTTTTGTTACTGTTTTTCTATGAAAACAAACCAAAACTGATCATGCTAGGAGTGTATGGCCTCTTGCCTGTTCCTGCTTGCTGGTTTTTGATTATATCAGCAGATTCTAACCTAATGTAACGAGAAAGTTGTGATTTTGAAGAATTTATTACAGCCCTAAAATTTCATGAAAATAAATGAGTGGATGTATGAGTGGGTATAGAATAGGAATGTGCTGCTGAGCAGGAAGAGTCATGCAAATGTGCATTTTCTACATCAGAAAGGTAAATAAGACCTTTAAAATGCCTGATCTGTGTGAAATGCTTCTAGAAAAGCTGACACCCTTTTAGACACCATGAGATATCAATTTACATTGAGAAAAGAATCTGCAAGAAACCAAATTTAATTGGTTTAGTGTGTGTTGCAGGGAGGGGAGTCAAACTTCATCTGCCATTCTTCTGCTTCATTGGAACTCCTCAGCTTCTCGGGTTCTGTGATTAGATGAGACTTTGGGGTTTCATTTATAAAGGGAATTTAGAAAACAAGCTGTAAGGTTTGTAAACAAAATCTTGAAAATCTGATCCCATGCAATGGAATGGTCTTGATCCTCTCCAAAGCCAAACACGGTTATTTTACTGAAAAAATTTCTCAACTTTATGCATCCTTGCTGTATCCTTTTCCTCTTGTGCAGCAGAGTCACCCAGCTCTGCTGCCTTGTCTGAAACTACCTTGCAGTGATCTAAGTTCAGATTTGATGGCTCTTACGACAATTATTGCAGTGTCACATGCGAGTGGGCATCCAAGCGACCTTGTGCGCGCATCCCGCCGCGCGTCCCGCACTGCACGCGGGGCTGGCTGGCTCTAATCTGGGAAATTTTCTACCCAGAACCCGGGATCTGGGCTGCAGTGAGGTCAGGAGTCAGAGAGGAGCAGAAGAGAGTGAGAGTGGGCTAAAAATGTTGAGGGATCAAAGAGGAAAAGTAGGTCATAGCAGGGTATGTGCACTGGGAGGAGGGCTGGGGGAGCACAAGTGAGGAGGAAGATTTGTTTTGCTATTGGCTTTTGAAAGTTGTGCAATTTAAGAATTGGATTAACCTGATATGACTTTGTTTTTCTGCCAGATTAGATATGTTGAGTTTCTTGGCATCGTGAATTGTACAGTACATTTTGTGCTGTAAAATATGGGTGTGTCGGGATAAAGCTGTAGTGACACAAACTGGTCTCGGTGTAATGTAGCACTGCTGGGTGGACTTCTCTGCTCTCTCTCCCCAATACATCCTTGGTAGGGCATTTACAAACCAGAGAGAACCTGTCCCTATGTTCTGTTTCCAGCACAGCATGAAGACATTTTAGTACTGTTTCTGGTAAGGTAACACTTACCTGAGGTCTAAGAATCTGTTTGGTCTGGCTGTGGCATATGCAATATATTAAATGTCTTTAAAAAAGAAAAAAAAAAACTGTTTGAAAATACACTAAAGAGTTTCTTCCTGCTTCCTCGATTAAGTTGGAGAAAGTTTATTGGGAAATGCTGCAATTTTTTTTTGTCTGCTTTTTTTTTTTGAAGAGTGAAAAAGCAGATACAGATCTGAAATAACTGCAAGTGTTGAGCTCACTGTTGTTTGAAGTATACCACAGCAGCATATCAATGTCAAAGTAAAATTTTCATAGTAGTATATGTTTGCTCAATGGTTTTATTTTTTTGGTTTTGTTTTGTTCTTGGTGCTGCATTCATCCTGAGATAATTTGATTTGGTGTATCCTTTTTATACACTGGGCTTGCCCAGTGAGACAGCCCACTTCTCTCTGCTTATTGCTGGGTGAGGGTGGAGTACTAAAGAAGGGCGGACAGAATCACAACCCTGTCCAGCTGGGTGATCACTGCTCTGACTAATAAAGAATGTGAAGACTTTGGGAAGTGAAACTGCATATACCTTGGGGCACTGTTGTTTAATTCCTACTCTGCTTTTCCAGACTTTTTCAGGGACTTGAGCCACCCAAGCAGGTCAGTCACAAGGGACAAGGGACTGACCATAGCATGGCCTTTGTCACCAGTAGGGGCCTGCCCTCTGTATCAAGAGCTGTACGCTGAAAACTGAGGAGTTATGTCTCTGCCTGTAGTGAAGATTGATTCTCTTGGAAGAGAAGAGCATAAATAACAGATCAGGTTAATAAATCACATATCTAGATTGTATCATGCTCTTCAGCCATGTATTGTTAATGTGTGTTACTCTACTAACTCACAAAGGCAAAAAGCCCCAGGGCTTGCTCACCAGGTGAAGGTGTTTCTGGAGTGGTAGAACATTCTTTGAATTGTTTCTGGAGTGATAGAGCATTTTTTGAGAGCAACACCAGTTGAGTAAAATGGAGCAGGAAGCTGACCTTGTGAACACCTGCATCACTCAACTCTATACTTACATGAGAGAATTAGGGAAAAGTGCAGCATATTTAAAGTTAACCTGCATATCTGCCTTCTGAGGAGGTTGAACCACAAGCCTTCAGTAACACATGGGACAGCTGTGGTTTGAGTATCTGCTTGAAACACCTTGCCTGTGGGTACCTTGGCACTTAAAAAATCAGGACATGAATTGTCCAGGCTCCAAGGCCTGTTGTTGATCCATCCATAATCACATGGCTGCCCTCAGAAAGGCTGATCTTTCAGTTGGACCATGCTCATCACCAGGTTTAAGAAGCACTTTTCCAGAGTCTCTTATCTGCTCAGTTTTCTCAGCGCGACACGGTTGATGTCATTGTTGAAAATTGTGGTAGTCTCTGTCTGGAAGCTGTTCTGAACACGTGAAAAGGAGTCATTAGCCAAGGAGAAGGAAAGAGCTGGAAGTGTAATTGTCAACTCGTGTGCGTCTCTGATTTCACCAGGTGCTGCACGTGTCTGGTTTATCAATTTATTTCTGTTAGAAAGTAAACAAATCTCACTTTTCTTACGTACTCTGGTGACTGCTTCAGCCAAGTTGCTCTTATCTGCAGCAGGGATGTACTTTTGAGGTCTTGTGTTTGGGGGCTTTTTTTTTTCTGCATCCACGTATAATCTGCTCTCAGGGATCATGTGCAGCTCTGACACTGGCCAGGGATGCTGTTTGTCTGTCTTTAAGTCATTTATTTAAAAACATTATTATCACTATTATCAAAATATAATACCTGATCATGGGGGCAGCTGTTATCCCATATGTTTTTCAGGTTGAATCCTTTGGCCAGGTTCTGTCTCACTTCATGGCTGTTTCTCTGTGTTTAGGAGTGGCTGTTCAAGGGGTGTCTGCACAGTTGGAACCCTGGGGGATGTGCACCATCCATCCTGGGCCACATCCTGGCAGGCCTGAGCACCTCTGATTCTCCTCAGGGTGGACTTCAAAACCACTCAGCATTTGCATTTTTGAAACACTGATGGGTAGCTCTCAATCCTGTCCGAACAGCAAATTTCCAGTGCCTTTTCCAAACCGGGTTCTCTGAGGATCTGAATCCTTGCAGGAGCTGGTGGTGTGTAACTCCAGTGAAGATCCAGCTGAACACCAGGTGCTCAGCCTGGGAGCCCAGTTAGCACCTCATTAAAATCCACCACTGGCAACCCAAACCTTTGAGCAAACTCCTCAAGTATTTTTTCTGCTGCCCTTCAGTTTCCAGCCCGTGGCTGGTTGTTTTCCACTTTCTCACGTTTCCCCAAGCTGCTGGTGTGTACAGTCTGAAGATCACATTTAACCAACACAAGGAAATCAGCTTGGCCCGACGGGCTTCTCCATCACGTGGCCGCAAATGTGTTCACTCTGTTCTGCCAGATTATGGCTGGCTGAGCAAAATACAGTGAAGCTCTGGGCTGCTGGCCAAGCTTTTATTTCAGTTTGGAGCTTAGAGCCACATATTTGCTCTTTGGCAGGACATCCACTGGGGTATATTTGGATAGTAATCTAGCACTGTTTTGCTGCTTTTTTCTTTTTTTTTTTAATTTTTTTTTAAATTTTTTTTTATTTTATTTTTTTAATGCACACAGATAGTATAATCCCAACACTTTGTCCAGTCCGTATGAGTTTTCTCAGTGTGCACTGTTATGTGTGTGCACTCAGAACTTGTAGCTGTGACCTTTGATAAATAAGTCAAAGCAATTAACTTTCTTTTATTAAAAAATGCTGGATGTCCTACTCTTTTCCCCCTCTGTGCTGATAACAGAGCTGTGTTGTTACTCTTTCCAAGATCAAAAGCTTCACTAGGGTTTGATTGAAGTCCAATTATGGAAGGAAGTAACTGTGCTGGAGCCCTGAAAATAGCAGTAATTGTTAAAATAATAAAGTGTGTCCTTGTGTGTCTTTATAATATTTAAAACTTCTTTTGGGGTGGAAGGGGGTGGCTTTCCTCTAGCTTTAAAATGAAAATATTCGCAAATGTCCTGGGAAAATAGGAGTGTGCTGTTAGAAGAATTTCTTTTCTCTGGGTTTCTTCCTTCAGTTCTATTCTCCCCCCCAGCTGCCTTCCTCAGAAGCTGTTTGCATGCAGTCTGAGTCATGTAGGAAAATAAAGCTGGATTTGATTTTTAACTGTATGGGAAGCTTTGAGTTTGGGGGAGGGGGGGATAAAGGCTTTATGATGCAAGCTCCTTTATTTCTCTGTGAAACAAAAATGGGCTTTTCAAAATGCAGTGTGTTTTGGAATGTTGGCTGTGGGTTTGAAACCCCAACATCTCCAAGGGCACCCTTGTATGAAAAAGCAGTACAAAAAGATATAATGCTTGGGGAAGGGGAAAAAACATGAGGGCAAGGGGCAGTGTTTGAGGGGCAGTTCCTGTCATCTTCCAGAGGGATACTGCTCCTCCAGTGTGTGTGGAGGGGTTTGGTTGATTTGGATGGTATTGAGCCTTGAATTGTGGGGTTTTGGTTACTTTATCAAAAACTTTGAGCTGTGTCTGAGCAGATCAACACTGGCAAAGCTGAAATACTTCTCCCCAAATCTATATGTTATTGTTTAGGATATAAATATGTTTTTGCTTCCTCTTAGTCTCTCCTGCATCCTCAGAGAGGAGAGAACCTGGGAGAAAGCCCAGTGGTGAGGTTCTCATCTGGAGTCAACTGGCAGAGCTTCAGCAAGGGAGACTTTTGGGTCTTGATCTTAAACCCCGCATGTCTAAATGCTTATTTGCCAGTTGTAGTGTTGAGTTAATTGAAACACTGATGTGAATAAATAGAAATGAAGATGATAATATGGACAGTGATTGCTGTAGGGGCTGCTTTGGTGGTTGTACAGCTGGGACTGGTTGGAAATTACAGCAAGATTTTACCAGGGTTTGGTTCTGTTAGGTTTTGGTTTTTTTAATTCGCGTGCTTGCACACACATCTGATACAGGTAGGACAAGATAATCCTTATGTGAAAATCAATCCTTGTGTATTTTATTTCAGCCAGCTGGACTCAATCACTAAGTACTTGAATAAAATCTTTGCATCATAGATAAATGGTATCAAGTAATACACCCAGAGGATTGTACAGAGCAAAACTAGGATTTTCTTGGCGCCTTAAATTCTTAGGGCAGAACCTGTTAATTTATTCATTTGAATTTTACTGTTGCACTCTCTCTACTGCAGTAAAAATTATTTAGTCCTTCTTTCGTTCTTTTAAACTCATCTATTTATTCTGACTGTAAGACAGCTTTATGTATATAACATCTATAAAATACTCTGCCTTTTCAGCTCCCTGCTCTTACTGGGTTTGGATGGATCTTTGGAATACAAACTGTTTCATTGCCTTCTGGAAATTTTTATTTATCAAAAGTCTTAGTAAGGGGTACCCTGTTGGTGTTTATCCAGTTGGCAGCTTGAGCCACTCTCAGAAACAGCCCTGGCTGATCTCAAGGAGCTGCTGAAACTCATCAAGCAGGTTCCTGCTCACCAATTATCCAGTTAAGCAGAAAGAGGAAAGGTGTTTCTCTTGCTTGTGTTTTTTTCTTCACTAAGTTTAACCCATTCTTCCCCAAGCCTGAGTAGCTGTGGGTGTGTAACGTGGCAGTAGAAGCAGGGAGAGTCCGGGGGGAGAGGGGCAGAGGGGATCTCTTACACACTAAAAACACACCAGGATTGCATCCCTCAGCTGGGACAGACAGGCAGCTTCCAGCATAAATCTACAGCATTCTGATTCTTAGCTGAGTCCTACCCAGAGTACCTCAACCAGTGTTTTGTCCACATTTTAACATACTCTTAGGAAAATAAAATAAATTCCCCTTTTCAACCAAACCCCTCCTTACTTCAAAACCACTGAATGTTACATTGCTGCCAGAGCAAATTTGTTGATTCCCAAACACTCCTACTGTGTCTTGGTTGGAAGGCTTAAATTGCTTGCATAATAAGTGCTGGGGATAATATAAAAAAATCTCTTTCTAGTAGAGTTCTGGTTTTCAGTACATATTATAAGAATAAATAAGTGCTCAGATGATAGCAGACAGCTGGGTTGTCCACATCTGAATGTCTTCTGCATTGATTTTTAAGACAGACCATATGCATGGCTGCTTGCTGGCTATCAATACCAGATGTGACTACTTGGAATTCAGAGGGATTGTCAACTGACAGTGCAGTTGTGAAACAAATAATTTTGGTCTTGATTACTGAAAATAGTAAATGAGTGGGTAGGATAAAGTGAAGAGATATTCTCAATTCCAGTCGAGAACAAGAGGATGAAATAGCTTTCCTGACTGCCATTAATGAACAGTGACTTGGTGAATATTTTTCTTTTTTTCCTTCCTACCTCCTGCCCAAGGAATTGGCTTCATGAGCAGCACAACCTCTGTGGGTTCTCTGATGTGTAACGAGGCTGCTGCAGCCAGGGAGGGAAGAGCTTCTTTCATTTACATTGTTTTCACAAAGCTTGTTGGTAGCACGTGTGGATGCCTTGCTGCCAAATTTGACGGAAATTGGCCAACAATTTCCCAAGCTTTTGGGAGGAGGCTGGACAGACGTGCACAGCAGGACTGCAGAATACTGATTTCTCAGGGAAATCAGCTCAAGAACAATTGTCAAGTACCAGGGGCACTGAAATGAAGTTTACAAAGCAATTGAAGGAACTGAAGGCTGTTTGATATCTTAATTCTGTACGTGGCCATTAACCAGGTGCACTAGGTACAGTCCTTGTCCACAGGCTGGATCTGCACTGGCAGATTTCTGTCTGCCCAGGACCAGTCTGGAGCACTGAAGTGTAGTTTGGTGACAGCACTGATTGTTCTGGAAGTGGCTGGAAATGCTCAGGAAGAAACAGATCAAAATACTTGTCAGCTTAGGCTGTGGCAGAGCTTGATCTGGATGTCTGAGCTGTGCTGGCTGAGGGGTCTGTAAAATAACCTTTGACTATAGGTAGGGCTTTTCTTTTGTTTCCTGAGTAGCCCAAGGGTGCAACTGAATATTTACTACTGTTCCACATTACTTTTCATATTTTTAAAAGGAAGATCTGTGGCTGCACACATTGGAATGCATGTTAATAACAAAAATGGAAGAGACCCTTTCCATCATCAGGATTTTATTGAGTTTTGCTTGTGCATTGAACCTCAAAGACCTTTTCCAGGCAGCAAAATGGAGGCCAAAGAGGTAGAGCCAAATTCTGGGGTTACTGAGCAAGGCACCTCATTCCAGCAGCTTGGACAAACCCTCTGAACCAGGTAAGGGTGGGTTGGGACTTATGCTTCAGTAGGTGCTTCTTCCAGGCTGCAGGTCGAGCAGGTGAGGGCTGGGGTTGTGTTGTGGATGGGCAGTAGCATCTGAGCTGGGTGTGAGTTCTGTGGAATGCAGGTGCATAAATAGCCTGGGCATAAGGAAGCAAGATGTTTTCACCTGTGAATAGATGAGTTACTTCTGCTGAGGTGCACAGGAACACAGGGTTAGCTTCTGTAGAGAGAACACATTAAAGGTTGCATGAAACATCTTCATTGTGAGACCAGCTCTTAATTTATTTCTGAAAATCTGGAGCACCATAAACCTGCCAGTGCCTTCTTTTTTTTTTTTATTCCTTCTGCGTTTGTAAAAGGAGAACAAATAAAAATGTTCCATAAGCTTTGCTACATTAAAAAAAAAAACAAAACAAAAAAACCATACATTTATATGACACAGCTCTATTTTGTATAATTTTTTTCATATATCCAAAATACAGAGGGCTTTAGAATAGATGAAGAAAAGCTGCATATCTGAGTTTAAGATAAAATAAGATGATCCTTGTGACAGAGACAGCAGAAATGATGTGATACGACAGTTGCTGTAGCAACACCACCTACTTCATGAAAATGAGAGTTAACAGGAGTGTAAAAGGTAAAGCCCACATAATTTTCCAAGCCCATGAATTGCTGCTGCCCTCAGCCTGCAGTGCTTTCCAGCTGTCCAGTGCTTCTCCTTCCATGTGGACACAGAAAAATCACCTTTTTCCACATGGCCAGCTCCTGCAGACCCCATCCTGTGTTGAGCAGGGGCACACCGTGGGAATTCTGCAGGAAATAGGAGGGAAAGACCATGAAGGATTTTGTCCTGTCCTGTCCTTCCCCCAAATCCTCCTAAAAGCCCCAGATAACAGAATACTGTAGTGGTTGTCCCATTAAAGTATCTCTGTCTCTACAGAGAATGGGACAACCACCAGTGTAAAAAGGAAGCCAAGCAGTCAGTTTGCTTCCGTGGGACTCAGCTTATAAAGCACTGGTGTGTTTAATGTGAATTGTTAAGTATTTTATACACAGAAGGTCTCAGGGATAAGGGCACTTCCCCCCCCTCCCAAATAAGCTCAAAATAGTGGTTCTCCATACCTCTGCATTTATAAAATGCCAACTCCCATGTTTAAAAGCTCCTATATGCAGAGAGCTGATCAATGATTTGCCAGTGATTGGCCTCAAGGTTACATTAAAATATATTCTTTTTAATATATTGAAATTTTAAAAATATATTGACATAACACATAAATTTTTTTTTTTTTTGGTCATTAATTGTCAGTGGAGAACCATGCTGTGTGTGATAGCAAGAATAAAATCTGTATTACTTGTGGACTGGGGGAAGAGTCTTTAGAAGAAAGGGCAATCTCATACAGATCCCTTTTGCTGACATGCCTCCTGAAGGCATCACAGTAAATGCACTGCGCAATAAATGAAGGGAGCTTTGATTTTTATGTCTTAGGGCATTTTAATCTAATTTTTGACATCTGTCACAATCTTCACAGGCTCAGCATGCCTGTTGCATTGAGAACATGCATAGTAATGTGTTCAGAGGCTTAGTTCAGGGCTGTGGGCAGAGGTCACAAGAAGGAATGTAAGTATTAGAATTCTAGGATTTCTTCAAGACATATTCCATCACCAACCTTTTTCACTGCCTCTGTTTTTAAAAGATTAATCTGAAGATTTTGGTGCATGTTGCTCTGACTGGTCCATGTGAGTGCTGTTATGAGGCACAGAACTCTCTGCAAGTATTAGTTTGAGTTTGGAGGCTCCTCAGCAAAGCAATTTCTTGCCATTTTCTGGTGCTCAGTGACTCCCTCACATTTAGAAGTGAATTTGTCAGTGCCCAGTGTTCAATCTCACATTTAGAAGTGAATTTGTCAGTGCCCAGTGTTCAATGCTGTAATATCTTTTAATTAGGCTTGCTTTTTGAAGTTACCTGATTTTCCTGTGTCTGACGTGCCACCAAAACTGTTTTATGCAGCAGCTGTAATGAAGTAGTTGCAGACACAGGGGGTAGCATCAATATCCAACAGCCTGTTTTCCTGGAATTTTCCCTGAGTGGTTACGTGTTCCCTTCCTTCCTCTGGCCCCCTTTTTCAGGCTACCCAGGCCTGATGCATCTGTGTGGTTTATAAATGGAGATAAATGCATCAATAGAGAAAAATCTACAACCACACACACTTTATGTGTGCTCCTTGGCAATAAAGCTAGTATGTAAAAGCAAGTTAGACCTCTGCAGTTATTGGGCTGTAACAACCCAAGTATAATTGTTCGGGTTTTGCTGTTTGTTTGGAATTTTTTTTTCCCAAAACATATTAGGGGATCCTAATTTAAGGCAGAGAGAAAATAAAATGTACTCAGCCTTACTTACATTATGGGAACAGTGTGTTCCCATTCTGGCAGCTCTAATTCTTAAAATGTGATTATTTTATACAAATCACCCTCAATAAATTGTCACATAAAAAGTGTGTTTTGTTTTAGTGAAATGTAAAATGTAAAAAAAGTAAAAAGTGACTGCAACAGATAGTTCAGATTTGTGTGCACGGAGCAGATCAAAAGAGAAGAGGAGATTTTCAAGTTCTGTCACTCTGCCCAGTGACCTCTTTTCCTTCAGGGATGTATTCCAGTGCTGCTGATAGCATCTGTTGTCTGTCTCTTGGGCTCCCCATTAGCTGCTGATTGGGAGGCAGAGGAAATGTACCTGTTTCACGTGGCTTTTCCATGCCAGCTGAAATCTCCCTTGGCCGTGTTTTGATAACACACCCAGGCAAGCAGGGCTTGGGTACCAGAACTGGGTAATAGATCCATGAGTCATGGGTGGCATGTGCTGTCAGAATTACAGGAGGGTTCTTTGCAAGACCTGTTTACTGAGAGCGTGCTGTCCTAGATAGACAAATAAACAGAACAATGGGAGAGGGACTGACTTGGTCTGGAGCATTGAAGAGCACATTGGCAGTGACACAGACACATCCTGGGGACAAGTGTGTCTTTGTTTTGAGCAGAATTCCTCATGAGGGCACATGTACGGATGGTGAGGTTGTGGCAAGGTGAGGGTCTCCCAGGGAACAAGGGACAAGGCAAGAGGAAACAGCCTCAAGTTGCACCAGGGAAAAGAAAATTCTTGTGGGATGCCAGAAGAGTTTCTTCATTGAAAGGGTGGGTTAGCATTGGGAGTGGCTGCCCAGGGAGGTTTGGAGTACCAGTCTCTGGAGGTGTCCAAGGAAGGCCTGGATGTGGCACTCAGTGCTCTGCACTGCTGACAGGGTGGGGATTTGGCACAGGTTGGACTCAATGATTTTGGAGACCTTTTCCAACCTCTGTGATTCTGTGTCTCTGTGCTATATGAGTCTGTTACCTAAAACAGGGGCTCTCTCTAAAATATACTGGTTTGTTAAAGTTGGGTACATAATTGTCCAAGGATAGGAAAATGGATGGTTTTGTCTCCTTCAGAGCAGGTTGACAATTCTAATGCTTCTCTGGATTCTTCCCTTTAAGAAAAGAATTACTGTACTTTTTGAGAAATCTTGCTATATGTGAATTGTCTGGTAACAAAAATGTGCCAAAGGATGTCAAGAAGTTCCAAGGTACCAGAGAACATTAGCATCTTGAACTGAGACATGCTTCTAAGCCAAGTGTAAATTAACCAGTGTAAATGTTCTTCCCTGCAGCTCTTCTTCAGGCCCTGTCCCCACTGAATTCCATCTTGGCTGATCTTTGTAAGGGAGGCAGCATCCTACAGAAAAATCAGAAAGGCATTTAAGAATGCTGTGGATTTCATGCTTTCCAAGACAACTGAAGGCCATGTGTGCAGCCTTGGATAGCAAACCCTGTCCCTTGGAAATGCAGACTTTAATTATATTACATCCTCCTCTTTCCCCTTTTCCCATTTTGCCTGCAGAGCTCAGACCAGCTCTGGGCTGAATCTGGGCCGTTTCAGGGAGGAAGTGGTTGTCTGTAGGATCTTGACCTCATTTACTGAAGATGTGAGAGGATGCAGGGAACAGCAGGCGGAGAAGGCAAAATATGGCAGGAAGGACTAAAGGATTTTGTGTGGAGAGACTGGACTTTGCTTAAAGTTTCAGCAGAATTATAAACAATTAATTTGATTTTGTGGATGTGTCACACCATGGGTTTTTTTCCCTTTCTGTGAGGACCCCAGTGTGGCACCGTGGGTGGCTCTCAGCTGTGCCCCATAGCTGCAGAAGGCCACGAGAGTCCCATCTGAAATGCAGCCAATGCCTACAACATTTGCTAACTTGAGAGAATGATGATTTGATTTAAAATATCTGTACTTCTTCATCTGCAAAGAGAAGTGTTGCCCCTTCTTTCATGGGAGTCTTGTGGGGAAGGAGCTGTTTCTGAAGCACACAGATGCAGTAGTTGTCAGTGCTGGAGGGAACTCCTGAAATTGTTTCTCTACAGGAGGTTGGAATAATTTATGGCAAATATTGTATGGATTTATTTGAGTAAATCAAAATAGGTGAAACAAGTGTCTCCTTAAGGAGGAGAGAATCCACGTAAGATAGCACGTGAAACTTGGAAGATTGTCGCAACCATGACTGAACTTCTTACACAGCTCTTGCACTTAATTTTAAGAACAAATTGAAAAGACAACCTAGACTTTCTCATGTCCCACTCTTACAACAGGCACATTGTAAATGAGTAGAAATGGATCTGACAGCACCCCAGTGTCCTGCTGGTGGGACTGAGTAGAGGATGACAACTGACCCTCACTGTAAGGAGCTGAATGAAGGAGGACAGGGAGGTTTGCCAGTGTTTTGTTTGTTGAAGAGAATCTGTGACACTTGGGAATCTGGGGCTGTGTTTGTACCATCAGCACAGGCTGATCCTGCCCTGTTCCCTTCAACAGTGCTCTTCTACTGAGTGCATTCATTACAGCCTTTGCTGCTGGTCTGTCATCCTCGCCTTCCTCATCTCCTTACCACCTTTTCAGCTTTGAGTCCTAATCACTCAATGAAATCCTCCCCTTCTCCTCCAGCCTGAGCATGCCCACAGCTGGAACATGCTGCCCGGGGAAGTGGCTGCATCACAGCTCTGGAGGTTTTTAAAAAACATGTAGATGTGGCACTGAAGACATAGTTTTGTGGTGGAGTTGGCAGTGCTGGGTTTGTGCTTGGGCTCGATGATCTTGGAGGGCTTTTCCAATCTAAACTGTTCTGTGCTTCTCTGAAGTAACACTGACCCAGAGCTGTCCTCTCTTCCCATGCACAGGCCACTAGCACACTGCAGTGAGAAGTCTGCCAGAAATTTTTAACAGGTTCAAAACAAAGTATTTTTTGTGGAACCTTTTTCGGGAAACTGTAGAACCGTTTTGGCAGAAACAAGAAAATTTTGTTGAAAATTTCTTTGCGCCATTTTAGCGCAAAAGAAATCCAAACAGAATGGTTGAAATCTGGCGGAGGCTGAAGGAACTGAAGATGGCATCTTCTAATGGGAAGTGTTAGACAATCCTAATGAGACTGCCAGTCCTGCCTGGAATAATACTGTAGAGGCCCGGAGCAGGAGGCACACAATGCTGAGAGGGGAGATGATAATTCTTTTATAATTAAATGCACAAGGTTTGTAAACAATGCTGATCTTTTCAAAAAGTACACATTTTAAAATCCTTTTTGCGTACCAGTCTTATAGTGTGTGTTAAAAGCAGTGAATTATGTTGTGGTTGCACTGGGTTGAGTGCCTTCTTTCTGCAGGAAGTGTTTGCAGTCACCCCACGATCAGCAGAATTGAGTTTGCGTAAGATAAGGAATAGGGGAATGTCTGTGCCAGCTTGGAGCCCTGGTCAAAATACACAGATCTCCTGTTGCTTGGGAAGAAAATAAAGCTCCTATAATTGCTTGCATAAACACACCCAGAGGTGAAGTGTCTTCTTCATCCCTAGGCAGAGGGTGGTTGGGTTTGTCCTTCCAGTTGAGGGCAGGAGGATTCCAGCGTGTGGCTTTAGTCCTATCCACCTAAATGGTTTGGCTGGAAAACAACTACAATCCTAATAGCAGGGAAATTACCTAGAATATGATAGGATAGATAAAAGGTTGCTTATAATATTGTAGATGAGGAATGATTACGTGACATAATGCTGTCCTCAGATAAATCTTGACCTCCAGAATACCCCTTTTGCTTCGTGTGGGGATTTTTGCCTGTCTTGATCCTGCACTCTTGCCATGTGTTCTGCAGTGAGAGAACTTTTCCTGGAGGCTGAAGGAGTTAATGCAGAGCTGGATGACAGATTAGTCCAGGACAGGCTGTGATTTGGAGAAAGGGAACTATCCCAAATAGCTGGCCGGCTGCCAAGGGGATGGATGGCTTGGAAAACATACAGGGAGGGCTCTGGAGCAGCTCTGGGTGAGGATTATCTTCAGTTTAACCGCTGTGCTGCAGAGCCTGACTGACACACACAGAGTGCCTTCTGTTTATATAAAGAAAAATGATTAGCAAACACATGTTTTATTTCTGGGCTGATAATAAATTGAGTAGGAAACTCCTCTTTTATTTCCCTACAATATATGTAAAAAATAGGGAAAAATATTTTGATTAGAACATTTTCACTCCCTTTTCTTCCTCGCAGTGCTGTTCTCCAGCCAGCTGTTGAGCTGATGAGGAGTGAAGAAGGGCTGTGAGAAGGGAGATTTTCTGAAAATCAGACACATTTCTATGGGAGTTGAATGATTCAGAATTGTGTTCTACATAATTTACCAGGGATCTCTCGCAGTAGAGATAAGAAGTCTGCCAAGCAGTAGTGCAGCTGAAGAGGTTATTTCCGTCTTCACTCTCCTGGGCACAGCTGGTAGGTGGGATGTTTCAAAAAGGGGAAATTAAGAGCCAGGATGTGGTGATTGAACTCCCCATGATACCAGATCAGCATTTGGGGTTTTGTAGGTATACAAAAATGCTGCTATAGTTTTAAATGGTGAATTTTAATTATTGCAAGGAGTTTAAAGCTTCTGGTTTTTTTACAAGCAGTTTAGTCACCTTAATGACACAAGTGAATGGCCTCAGTCCACTTCTCTCTGAAAAAGGAACCACACTGAAAATATTGCCATTACATTGGACTTCTCACTCGCAGTCTCTGCTGGGAGCAGGAGGAGGACGACTGAGAGGATTAGAACAGCAAACTTTTTTTCAAGTCCTTTTTTATGGAAATTTTTCCACTATGCTAATGTCTGCCAGAGCAACACCAAAAGAGTTAGCAAAGGCAAGATGTTAGGGCAGCAGAATTGCTGGGGTTGTCAAAACCTGCTGGTCCCTTTGCCAGGAGACACCTGGAGCTGTGTCTGTCCTGGCATACTCCTTCTTGCTTGAGTGGAGTTCTGTAAGTGGGAAAGGCTTCAGACAAAAGGCCAGTGTTGACACAGTTGTGGTCTCTCCAGGCCATGGTTGAGACACATCACTAGGGTGGTATGAGGGGAAGTTTCCATTAACAATTGTTCCCGGCTTGCTTCCACCACCACCACCACCACCACTGTGGAGCTCTGCAGCTGGATTTCCAAAAGAGATTTATGCTCAAGAGTTCTCATTTCAGGAACTTAAATAGAGGGGCTAAGTTCTTTCCAAAACACTTGGCAGTCATCAGCCCCCATTGAGAACAAAGCTTAAGCACATTAAACAGTCCAGCCACTTCACTGTTGTGAAAATTTGGCCGCTTTTGTGAGCGCAGAGTGTTTAAATAATGCAGAGCCTGGCAGAGGCATCTGGCTCCTGGTGCTGGGCACTGAGAGGCTTTACCTTGCAGAGTGGGTTTCCTCCTTGGCCAGCTCCTTGTGCATCGGAGCCTCCGAGCAGCCCTTTTGTGGCTGTTGTGACAGCTGGGAAACTTGCTGATGCAAGGATTAGTCGGCTGCTGGGCACATGACATTCAGATTGCTGTGCTTATTTGACCTACCTCTGATTGCGAGGAATTCAGTGCATAAAAATAACACCCCAAACAAATTTGGCAGGAGGATGCAGAGCGAAAGTGCCGAGCACAGCCGGGGAGAGGAGCCCGGGGAGCGATGTGAGGCGAGGCCACACTCTGCGCAGTGACAGCAGAGCCAAGGCCAGCACAGCCCACACCGTCCTCTTGGATTACCACAAGTTCCAGCACCACAGAGATGTCATGGCCACTGGCCAGCAAACTAATGAAGACAGGTTCCTGGCTTGGACTATTGGCAGAACTTGATAGAATAAATAAAAAGATCACAGGTGCCAGGAGTTGCCCAACGTAAAATGCTGGACAAAGCATTTCTGGTTTTTCTGCCTGGGGCTTGAGATACCCTTGTTAAGTCTGTTGTTTTTGATGGGAGTTGCTGATCGTTTGCAGGAGCATGGCAGAGCAGAGACTGACAGAGGTGTGTGTGCCATGTGAGTGTAGGATATCTCACAGGGCAGCACTCTTGGGGCTCCTCGTGATGGTGTTCAGACACATGGTTTGTTCAGGCTTTAGTGAACAGCATTCCCCTTGAACGAGCTTCTCACTGGCACTGGAACATCTTGTGTTTGCTGAAGGACCAGGTCTGTAGTTGTGAGAGATTCCTTAAGCAGGGGAGAGGAAATGTGTGCGTGGAGGGAACAAGGCAGGACCTTGACTGCCATATCTTCTCCCAGACCGCTGTGGAGGTGCATCGCTCTTTGTTTTGCTCTTGTATTGCTAAGATGCAATGCCTTGATTTCCCATGTCTAAAAGGTGCATTTTTGCCCTGGTTTTAGAGTGATATTGTAAAATTTCTTGAGGCCAGTGACTACAGAGCTCATGTAATTGTGTAATATGGCATGTTATAGATAAATTATAATATTCAAACTGAACCTGTATATCAAGAACTTCAGCAATATTTAAATGCAGGCTCTCACGTGGGACAATTAGAAAGCTGGGCCAGATTTCACAATCCATTTTACTTTTAGAAACACCCTGCAGGCTCACCAGAAATATTATAAAAGTACTCAGAGCTCGTGTCTTGCTTTATTTTTTATCTGTATTTCAGAATGTGCACCATTTGTAGGTGCATACATCTATGTATTTGTCTGCAGCAAGGAATTCCTGGCTGCTCCGGAACAGGCACTCACCCAAGGAGCTTTTCCTATGTTTTGTCCTTTAAACGGGGCCGTGGCAGCCCGTTCATCCATCCATCCATCCATCCATCCATCCATCCATCCATCCATCCATCCATCCATCCATCCATCCATCCATCCATCCATCCATCCATCCATCCATCAGCGATGGATCGGCCCCCACGGCCGGCAGGGCTGCCGGGTGCGCGTCCCTTGACGGGAGGTGACACCGGGCAGGGAGGTGACTCAAACCCGCGCACCGGCGTGTCCAGGAGGGATGCAGCTCGTGAGGAGCCGCTCCGGGCCACAGCCGTGCGGGCCGGGCCGGGCCGAGCCCCTGCTGTCCCGGCTGTCCCGGCTGTCCCGGCTGTCCCGGTTATCCCGGTTATCCCGGAGCGCTGCGCCGGGAACGCGCGCCCGTCACCGGCGGCAGGCGCGGCACCGCGGGCGGGCAGGGGAAATGCCGCCGCCGCTTCCCGGCCGTATTAACGGGGTAGCAGCTGGAAATGCCACGTTCCTAGCCCCGAGAGCGGGGAGAAGCCGCTGGCATCGCCGGTTCCCGGCTGGATTAACGAGGGACAGCGGGCAGCAGTTTCCAGCAGCGCGTCCCGAGGCAGGGCGGCAGCGCTCCGCAGTGGCTCAACGTGTGCAGCAGCGGCCTTTCTTCTCGCTCCCTCTCCGGCAGCCGCATCTATATTTTGATAACTTTGATCCTCCTTTTCTCCTCTTCCCGGCCCTCACCAGCCTTTCCTGGAAGCTGATTTTATCAGCTCTAAAATAAGAGTTACAAAAGCTCTCCTTTAGCAAGCCATGCGCAGTGCAATTCCCCCGGTGCATTTTCCGTGCAGTTCCCATATTGTTAAAATAAAAACTACATTGTTAATAATGGCCTTGGAATTAGAAATGGCATGTAATGTTTACTGTTTTGCACCCTAAATATTGCAGATATGGGCACAAGTAAGGAAATATTACACAGCCACAGGATGTTTTTGTACTTATCATGAAAGCCGTCATATCGCTAAAGTCAAAGTGAATTAGCAAATAGCCAAAATTATAAAAGAATATCTGCTTCAATCGGAAGGCCTCCCTCTGAAGTCTGTGAGGCTTCTACTTCTGAGGCATGTGAAAACTTCTGAAAATTCTGCCCCCAGGGATAGTCCATGTTTAGGCAGCTTATTTCAGGATCCTATTTTTGGAGCCTTTGGTTGAGATTTTAAATTGGATTTTTAGTGGGAATGGTGCCCAAATTGGTGCTGTAGGATCTTGAAGGCTTTATCTAAAATCAAAAAGAGAAAAATGGGAGGTATATCACTCATTTTCTGGGGATATGCTCCTTTTTATTAGATTTTATATACCATAAAAGAGAAATGCAGCATCGATAAGTGTTTTCTTCATTTTTGCAGAGCATCTTTAAGGAATCATTGTAGCCTTTCATGTCACTGGTTTCCTTCACTGTCTTTTAGAATATCCCTGGCAGGATTTCATGAAGAATAAATAGCAGTCTCCTTGGAGTGCTTCAGCACAGCTGAAAGTATACTTTCATGAGATGCTATTCATGGCAAGTACAGTACATTGTTTAATTGTAAAATAAACATACCCTCAGAGGTATAGCTGTGAGGAGTTACAGTGTCCTGATAGATCTGAACTAAATGACAATACTTGTGATCTGTTCCTGAGGATGGGATCCTAATGAAGTGGCACAGGTTGGAGCAATTTATCTTCTGCCTGCAGTCCAGTGCAACTCAGTGCTGGATTCAGTGATGTTACATCGGAACCCAAGATTAGCAACCAGAGTTAGGAACAGATTCTGAATATAAAGGCCATGAGCATGTCTGGGTCAGACTATGCACCTTGCAGAATGGACAGTCTAATATTTAGTACACATAGATACCAAATGTGAAGGGAAAGCTGAAAGAATTATTGCTTGTAAAATATGTAGAGATCTTCTAAAAACCTTTACTACAATTAACATATTTTTTCTAACCCATCTGTATTTATCCTGTATTTCTGTAGGTCAGATCTTGCCAGCAAACCGGAACACACCAAGCCCCATTGATCCTGAGACTATCCAAGTTCCTGTTGGCTACGAACCTGACCCTGCAGATCTTGCTCTGTCCAGCATTCCTGGCCAGGAGATGTTCGATCCTCGCAAGCGCAAGTTCTCCGAAGAAGAGCTGAAACCCCAGCCCATGATTAAGAAAGCTCGCAAAGTCTTCATCCCAGATGACCTGAAGGTAATTTGGAGCTGGTGACGAGGTGATTCCTACTGGGTCTCTGGCAGTTGCTCACTGAGGTACAGGTTTGGAGCGTGAATCTGTTTTGTCACGTAAGGTAAATCTTTCCATCTAAATTGGACTTTGATGTAGAATAAAACTGTTCAGGGTTCTGGATGAGACTGAAGGGAGGATGTCCCTTATTAGTTATGCAACAGTTGAAATTCATGAGCTCAATATTCATTTCCTTTGTATGCCAGAAACTTCCTGCTTGGCCTTGGACAAGCTTGCTTTGTCCCATATTTCCCACTTACGAAACAGCCTCATCATGCTTCCTTTTTCTTCATCCTGTCTCTATTCATGTTTCCTTTTTCTTCATCCTCTGTCTATTCAGCACAGGCTGTGAATCCTTCAAGGAGAATGGAGGACCCTGATGACATACTGAAGTATATTGTGTCTTATTTGGAAGTTGCTGTAGTTCTGTGTTTAATAATGAATGAGAACACTATAGTAAAAACTATTTCACTAATATATATTCACTAATCCAGGTGAAAGAATCTAGACAAGTGCTAGGAAAACAGAAGAAAACAGAATTTTTCTGCTGAGAGGTGTGTTTTAATACAATATGTAAAATACAATACTACATCAATGTTTTAGAAGAAAGAGTCTGTGCCACTCACTGCTTCTGAGATGTGAAGAGCAAAGTGCATGAAGATAGCAGGAAAATTGATCAATTGATCCAGGTTATCAAACACTCTGCATATTATTTGCCAAGTTGTTTTCCCAGTATGTGCTTTCCAAGAGGATCTTTTTTATCAGAGGCAGTCTGGGCAGAATTTCATTCTGCTGTTGCTACTGCCCCCAAGAGACACAGCCTGAGAGCCTGTTGGAGTCAGTGGGAATCCCTGGCTGCATGTGCAGGGAGCCTGGGATGCCATGTGTTTGCACCAGATTGATAGCATTAGGAAAATAAGCTATTTTTATCCCTAAGCTTGCTGTGGTGCAAGTTAAAAGCACAGAAATCACAACTGCAGTAGTGTTCAGGTTGCTGTCACTCAGCTTTCCTTTGTAAAGGTTTGCCTGCACCTTGTTGCTTACCTGGGCAAGTTCTACTGCCTGTGATGCCCCGTTGGGTTTCAGTGCCCAAGGGAGAGGTATTTGCTACAGGAATGGCTGGAGTTTCTCCCTCTGTCATGTCTCCCAGGTACCCTTATTCATCAAAGCAAGCTTTTGGCAAGGGTCCTGTTGGCCAGAGGGGGAGTCCAGCAGTGCAGCACAGGAGTGAACAGAAGCTCAGGGTCCCTTGGGATCATCCCATCACTTGCCCTTGACTCATTTCAGAGTGCTTGACCCAAGTGCTGCTCCTGCCCTGGCATGTGGAGCAGCCTCTGGGTTTTGAGGGAGGGTAAGCAGATTAGACTGGTCAATCGTCTCTGGGCTGCATGTGATTTGGAAATGCCAGCCTTACCTCTTTCAGGCCTGGATTAAGGGATTTGCCATAGCAATTTGTTAAAATAAAGAGGGATGAAGCCTAGGTGGTACACTAATAAATTGCTTAAAGCTGATTTTTATGGAGTGAATTAAGATGGGAAATTATAAACAAGATTTGGGTCATAGCTTTTTGCTGCATGCTTGTTTTTTCGGAGGATTTTGTGGGGGCCCATCTATGTACAGGTGAAGAGCCATTTAGAGATAATGCTGGCTCCAGATCAGCATTCCTGCACACTTTGTTGAGCCAAACTGATAGAAAGCAGTTCAAGAGCCCTCCAGCCAGCAGTTGTTTTGCTCCTGCTTTGCCTTGTGCAGCAGCAGAAGGTGCAGAGCAGCAGGATTAGGCTGGGCAGAAGGACCCAGGAGTGGTGGGTGTTTGCTCAGTGCAGCATAGGAGCAGCTGGGTCTCTTGCCCTGTGCTGGTCCTTGGGAGCTGCACAAGGAAATGGAAACATGTTAAAATGAAGAA
The DNA here is from genome assembly GCA_013397555.1 of Urocynchramus pylzowi. NCBI lineage: Eukaryota > Metazoa > Chordata > Aves > Passeriformes > Fringillidae > Urocynchramus > Urocynchramus pylzowi. Next base: position 585,347 of record VZRH01003911.1, on the reverse strand, counting down.
AGAGGGAGTTTGAGCTCTGTGACTTGGCCAGGCAGAGTTTGAGGGTTGAGTGGCTGCATCATTCATACTCTGCAGGGGATGGAATTTCACTTTTCATGAGAGATTCTGCCTACTTTGTATTTCCTGAGTTGTTCTAGAGTTCTAGAACTTAATTCAGTTATAAAGCAACATGAAAACTGCCATTTTGCTGAAGGCCACTTTGTTGGAAGAGTGGAAGAACCAGGTGAAATTCAGTAGTTACTTTGAGTCTTTGATACGCCAATGCAGTAAGGTGATCTAGAGGCAATTCTTCAGGGATAACACTTTGGGAATGTGTTAGCTTATGAAACCTCAGGGAGTAGTGGACCTATTTCTGTCCAATGCAGTTTTTTTCCCACAGCCAAAGCCTATTGCACTAATACTGGTCCCAGAGCAGCCATCATTGCTGTGTCAGGGAATCCTCTTGTAGTGACAGTGGAGCAGACAGGAACATTTTGGGGCTCTGTAGAGTGCTTTGAACATTAAAAATTAGCGCAGCAGTAGATGAAATGGGTGATAGCAACACAGAGAGTGAAGCAGGTGTTGGCTGGCAGCGCTGAGCAGGGCCAGAGGTACCTAGGTACACTAGGTACACAGAGGTACCTAGTGCTGCTGCAGCCACTGTTCAGGGTGAGTCATGGCATGTGGAGGTGGATGTGCTAACTGGGTCAGCCTAGACAGAGATGGATTGTACCTCCGGAACATTGCTTCACTTTTCCTTGGAGGAATTCCCTGTCAGGGGGATGAGGGGCTTAGCGTAAAGATTTTGACAGAAACATGTGAGGGCATCTGTGCTGCCAGGGTGGATTGTGCCACGCAAAGCTGTAACTCCAGGGTGATGCTGGAGCCACCCGCGGTCCGGAGGGCAGCCGCTGGGAGCGGCTCCCGGTGGGCAGCCCTGCTTCTACCAAAATCTAACACCTTTGTTTGCCTCTCTGTGTGTCTCACGAGCAGGATGACAAATACTGGGCCAGGCGCAGAAAGAACAACATGGCAGCCAAGCGCTCGCGGGACGCGCGGCGGCTGAAGGAGAACCAGATCGCCATCCGCGCCTCCTTCCTGGAGAAGGAGAACTCGGCCCTGCGCCAGGAGGTGGCCGACCTGCGGAAGGAGCTGGGCAAGTGCAAGAACGTCCTGGCCAAGTACGAAGCTCGGCACGGCCCCCTGTAAACCCGAGGCGGGGGAGGTGGGGTGTTTTGGGGTTTTTTTCTTTTTTCTTTTCTTTTTTTTCTT
>VZRH01003911.1:553343-579964 GCA_013397555.1 Urocynchramus pylzowi | reverse complement strand
TTCTTAATGTTTAATAAACTTTTAAATTTTTCTTCTCTCAGCTGTGTGCTTGTTTTGGTGTATCAGGGCATGGGGCTTTTGGGAGGGAATTTTTCTTCCCTGTCCTCTGGTCTGTCCCACCAGGGGATGGATCCCAGCTAATGTGGGGGGGGCAAATATCCCCCAACCTTCCCAGCTGCTACCAGGGTTGGGTATAACCACAGCAAATGTGTATTTACAAGAGATGAAATAATTCAAATTATACTATAATTAGTGCTATTTACTATTTTAACAAAAAAAAAATATATTTATATATAAAAGTAATAAAGTGGTACAGTGGAAGCACCATTTCCACATATGCATTATATGCTTTATATATCATGAGATGAGATAATTTGTTAATTTGCTGTAAATTCATACAGTAAATTCATAAAAATGCTGCATATCAAGGAGTATTTTTTATTGTAGTATACATCATAACTTACTAATTTTACTCTCCATTATAGCTAATATTTTATATGGACCACATGACAGAGACTACATACTACAAGCTTTTAGATATCTAGTTTATATAAAAATACAGCCTGAGAGAGAAAAACTATAATTCAGGACTAACCCTTCCTGTATACAAAATATTACTAAATAAAATATTACTAATAATAAAAAATTACTAAATATGTGTACACATGTGTCTGTATATTTATAGCTGGGTACAGAGCATGATATATAGGCACACCTACCTATAAAAGCTGGCATTTTAATATACACAGTACCTATTATGCACAAAATGTATGTTTTAATAATACACTGCCTCAATCTCCCTTCTGTGTGTGTGCAAGCTTTCATTAGTTTTAAATATATAGCTATAATATAAATTAATATATTTTAGTATGAACATTAAAGATATGTGTGTATATAAATTTATAAATATATAAGTCAAAATTGCATTTTCATATGCCATGTTTATCATAATTGCTTTTAGCTTCCTACTTTTATACACCTTTATAAATATATCAATAACTTTATTAATACAAAAGTTTTTAATGAGACAGAAAGTGTATTTGGTCTAATATCCACATATTTACGTGCACTTGCACAAGCACAAATATCTCTGGGCATAGAGCTAAACATTGGCTAATTATATTTTCATAGAGACTATTTAACAGCACATAGTTTATTAATAAATCTTTATAACTTTTTTTAAAAATACACATTTATTTTATTGCTATAAAGGATGGTTTTGCCATATATGTTATGCACAAACTATAATTGCTACAATACACAAACACAGTGTGGGCACACACATCCTTGTAGCTCTTTCTCTCTGTTTTATACATTTACAAGTTTAATAACTGTATCTCATTTAGGCTACCATGTTTTACTACTTGACTAAAACTTTTTAGAACACACAAAAAATCTTTTATTGTTAGAAAGGTCTGAATTATCCACAAGACTTGTCCTAATATATGTATATTTCCACACTCACTTGTGTGCCCATATAGTTCTGGGTGTCTCTAAACTGTATTTGTGTGTATATATATATGTATATATATATATATAGAGAGAGAGAGAGAGAGAGAGAGTTTATATACATATATATAGATATATATGTATATATACACTATACATATAGATGTGTAAATATATATATGTAGTGTGCCCATATACTGTTGTATACCCTGATATAAACTCAGTTATATTTTCATACAGCATACTTAGCAGAATTTAATAATCTAGTTTAATAATTTTATATTTCAAATTATGTATTTTATTACTGTTAAATTAAAAGTCTGGTTTTGCTACACATTCTATTAAAAGTCTGGTTTTGCTACACATTCTGTATTATGCACAGACATGTATGTGTACACACACATGTGTGCACTCCCCTTCCTCTCACTGTCTAGTCAGACAGAAATTTAGTAATTTTATTTCCATATAGCATATGGAAAAGAATTAATAAGGTTTCTAATATTTTTGCATCAAGATTCATCTAAAAATTGACATCACTGACAGGTGAAGATCTGAGTATAAATATATAGCATATGTTGTGCACCAAAATGTGTTTTAATAACCCAGAAACAGTCCCTGTGGCTCTCGTGCTCAGCCCCTCTGTACACACAGGTCTCTCTTTCACAGAGTTTTCCATGTACTATATGGAAATATAACTCAGCACAAGTTTAAACAAAAGGAATATCATTTACCCAGGGACACGTGTATAAAACAATGTGAATTAAAGGTTAAATTTTATATTTTTATGTTGTTTTTAAAAGCTAGATTTATATATTTGATTTTTTTTCAAAAATATATGAAGTAGATATTATTATTATGAAAATTAATAAATGTTATATGGGACACAACATGTCTTTATTCTAATACACACATTCACCCTGTCTAGGTGTTTGTGCACATTTATCTTTACATGCACACAACTAGAGAATTTAATAATTATATTTCACACTGCCAACTCAACAGCATTTTCTTCATTAATATGGATTTAGAGCTTTTTGTATCCACATTTTATTGCTATGAAGATTATATTTGCTATATATGTTATTTATTATGTACAAAATATAGTTGTTATAATGCGGAAACACACAAGACCTCCTTGACTGCCTCTGTGTGTGCTTTTAGCAGCCTTTTTATTATTATATTTCTATATAAAGTATAGAACAGATAATACATAAAACATGGTTTTGGGAGATATTTGATTTCTTATTTACTTTATATGACAGGATTTTCACATATGATGAGATATTTATTAGTACACGTTTACATATTCAGAGAAAATTTAAGAGGTATTATTAATGCAGCATAGTTAGTAGCATAAATATATTTTAAATAGTACTTAAAATAAACCATCTCCACTCCACCCCAAGCCCAGGAGGCGCATCCCAAATGCATCTTTATGAGGAGCCAAGGGTATATTTTGGAGTAGTTTTCCAGAGCTTTTGCTACTTCAGACTTCTAGCACTTTTGTTTTAACCCACCTGCTTTGACTTCAGGATAAATTTGGTGGATTTAACATTTCTGGGGTCTTTCACAGATGAAATTATCCCAGAAAAATCTATTATTAAAAAAAAAAAAAAAGAAAGACTGGAAAAGTCGAGTGCTGAAGTGCCCTTGGCCAGGCACAGCCCCAGCTCTGGCAGCTCTGGAGCATCCGATGCTGCCTTAGGGCTGGGTTTGCTGTTTCTTTTTAACTCCTTTTACCCAAGTCCCAGTTTTCATGAAACCTGTGAGAACTTAAGAATCTCTGAGGTGCTTTCAATCCTCTATCACCCTTTCCCAGCTGCTTAAAAGAAATTAATCTGGAGCCAAATAAAGACACAGCCATACCCATGGCAAGTCTGGAATCCTTGATATTGCATTTAAGAGGAATAAATAGGATTTGTCACTGTGACTGGTGCATTTCTGCAGCGTATTGGGGCTTTTTTAAAAATATGTAATCACTCCCTAAATGTAAATGTGGGTGGGTAAGTGGGAGAGATCCATGGTGGGAATGCTGAGAGCCCCTCCGAGCCAACACAAGAGGTCACACAAGAGCCATGAGCGGCTCCCGAGCGCTGGGATCTGCTCCAAAACACCGCCAGCTCTTCCTCTTTAATATCCCCTTTATCCTCCCTCGGGTGTTTCTCCCTCGGTGCAGCTGTGACCCTGTGAAGATCTGTCACCGGTGGTCAGGACAAACACAGTGTCACCTCAGCAGGGCTACTGCTCTGCCCGAGCCCCGTGTGAGACATCGGGGGCTGGAAGGCTCCGGGGTGCCCGAGGTGCTCCAGCTGCTGTCTGGAAGTGTCAAACACACTTGTGCTTAAAAGGATGATGCTCAATCATTTTGCACATAGGCAGACTCAGTTTTAATTGAAATGTGAAAATTAGCCCCACCTGCAGACAGAACCCAACAGCCAGCTTTCACCTGGGATGGATGAAACCAGTCAGAGGCAATTTATTGTAACCAGGCTTTGGCCCAGCAACCTGATTCCTCTAACCTGTATTTCATTCCCTGCTTTCCCTCTCCACCCCTGCAGCCTCCAGACAGAAACATCACCCCTGGGAAAGGACACAGTGTCCTGCTCAACTGTGTGCCAGCCCTGGGCCACCTTACAGATGAACTGGTTGCCCTGCTCTGAGGTCCCAGTGGCCCTGGAGGAAACATGGCTTGTTAATTGGATGTTCTTCCACCACTAAGTTGGGGCTTTTTGTGTTACCTGGAGTTAGTGACTCGGATTATGAGGGTGAAATACAAATTATCCTCTGGATCCCTGTTCCACCTTGCTTTATATCTGCAGGTCAGCGTTTAGCACAGCTTATTCCATTTTCCAGCAAAACCTCTGGTGGTAAGGATAAACGTGGCATGGGTGGCTTTGGCAGCACAGGTCAGCCACATTTTTTGGACAAGTTCTATCACAACAGCTCAGCCAACCCTGGTATGCAGCATAGATGGCAGAAAATTTAAAGGGATTGTCAATACCAGAGCTGATGTCTCCATCATCAAAAGCAGTGAATGGCTCAGTGATTGTCCCATGAGTAACCCCACCCTGACTCTAACTGGGGTGGAAGGAATGCAGCACTGCAGAGTGCTCTCCTCTGGCTTCTTCTTGGCCCTGATGGGCAAAGTGCCTGGATTGCACCATTTATTGCTGCTATACATTGTGGGGAAGGGATGTTTTAAGACAATTCACAACTACCATGCAGATAGATTCGGCTTCATTGAAGGATCATTTTCATAAGGGCCATTGATCAGCCATTCCAAACTCTATCTGGCAAACTCATGTCACTTATATTCCAGAATTTGGTCATTTGAAATATGATCACATATCTGTTGTCACTTAGTCTCGTTTCTTGATGGCAACCAGCCACACTGGAGAGAAGGCCAGTGATGTCACTGGGCACTGGCTCACCTGCTTTGCCACTTTTGGCCTTCTGGCCACCATTAAAACAGACAATGGGCCTGCCACACTTCTGAACAGACTTGCCAATTCTTACAACAGTGGGGCGTCTCCCACAACACAGGTATCCCCCACTCTCCCCCTGGGCAGGCTATTGCTGAACATGCCCACAGGACATTGAAAACCATGCTTGAAAAACAAAAGAAGGGGAGTCAGGGTGCCCACATGACGGATTAGCAAAAGCCTTGTATGTTCTCAATTTTCTGAATTGAGATGAGGTTGGCCAAACAGCGTGTGAAAGACAGTATTCTTTCAATACAAAGGCTCATCCCAGGCCTCTGGTGATGGTAAAGGACCCTGAGATTTACTGGCATGGGGCAGGGGTTATGCTTGAGTCTCCACAGGTCACAACGTGAAATGGGTTCCTTTGCAGTGTGTGCAGCCATTTCTTGTGCCATCATGGCTGGCAAAGGCACTGCCCATGTCTTACCCCCTAAGATGGCCAGAGCAAATGAATGGTGCTACCCATGCTGATACCATGTCCACATTGCTCATGTCAAGGCATATGTCAGTGCTTTTGAAGGGTTCCTACTGGGTTACTCCCCCTCTTCCTTGCTCAATCATATTACATCTGAAAATGTTTCAGGATCTGCTCAGGTTTTTCTAATCTTGTAGATGACCTCTGCTTCAGGGTATGGTTTAAATATTTAGTAGTATATGGCATAATTGTCTTTGGTGTGATTTTATTGATTAAACGAAGAAGGGGGAGATGTGGGAGATAAGAAATCCTGTTCACTTCTGTTCACAGAACAGAAAGCACTCTGGGAAAGGTTCAGCTAACAAGGTAAAAAATAGGTCATGTAAGCAGAGAACAGATTGTATTATTGGTGTGTGGTCACCTCCTGTGTGGGGCAGTGACTGGGTGGGGAGACACGTGGATGCTGCGAGATCAGAAAAGATGGTTGTGTAAAAGGACATGTGAACAGCGACACCACAGAGGCAGGCAGCCAATGCCTGCTTGTTTTGCTTAAGTTCAGAGCATAAAAATTGTTTTTTTGTAATAAAGTGTTTCCCCCTGAGCAAGCAAGAAGGAGGTCCATGTGTCTTTGTTCCTCACTGCTACAAAGAAGGAAAAGCTGCCTTCTTGGGATGCTGTGTGTGCTGGTTTTGGGGTTATTTTCTTGCTTGATGCCCCTCTCCCAAAACATGGGATTACAGCTCCTGCTTCCACCTCTCCCTCCTTCTGCACTGTCTCCAATTTCTCGTGTCCCTGTGTCACAACATCAGCTGGGAAAAGTGTCTGGAGCCTGGAACATCCTGCTGGCTCTGTCAAACAAGGTGGCAGGGAAGCAAGATTGAAGGGACTGAGTTTGTTTAAGCATAGGGGAAGAAAGCAAGCAAAGAAGTGAGTCTCCAGCTACAGAAAACCTGCCTGGAAGGGTTCTTCTCTGAGCTGCTGCAGAGAGGACAAGGAGTAACAAGCTTAAAGTACAGCAAAGAAAACAGTGCTTGGGCAGCTGGAAAAAAACCCAAAAATCAAGAGCGTAGCGGGTGAAACATTGAAATAAACTGCCTGAGAGGATTGTGAAACCCCCATTATTAGAGGCTTTTTAGAACAAGCCTGTCAGGACTGACAAGCAGAGTCCATCCTGCCTGCAGGCAGAGGAGGGACTAAAAATATCTCACAGTCCCTTCAATCTTTATTTTCAGTGTTTTAGCAGAAGGCAGATTAAGCTGCTCAGCACCACCATCAGCTTCAAGACAAAAGCCATTTCTGTGCAAACATATTCATATATTAAGACACATATTAAAAAAAAAATCTATATTCCCCTCCTGGACCAATCCTGAGCTTCCTATGTTCATGGGTTTTAATTAGAGAAGACAGCTGAGCTCCCACAGCAACAATGTTCAATCCTCCAGCATTTAAGATGCTACTAAATCCTTGTTGGTTGAATCCAAGTGCCACAGGTTCCCCATGTTCAGTAGGTGTTGTGGGCTGGGTTTCAGTGTTTCAACATCCAGAATAACTACTGCTCTCCATCCAAACATCCTGTGGGCTGCTCTGAGTGTCCTGTTGGAGAATGGCTCAGTTGCTGGCTGGCTGTGTCACAGGAGCCACATGCCACGTCTGGTCACACCTCTGGTCCTCTCCTGGAAGCCAGCACCACCCACCAAACAGTGAGGAGGTGCCTGCTGAAGCTAAAGCCACTCATTCAGTCAGTCTCTACCAACAGCTTTTCACCTATGAAAATTTAAGGGAGATTTGCAAAGCCACCTAGAGGATCTGGGCACTCAAATCCATGCCAGCAGGGCTGGGGCTGCTAAGCAACAGAGACATCTAAACAGATCCCTCTGAGAGCACATGAGCTTCATTAGCCAATGATGTGACTTATGTTATGAAACTGGCCTCTCTGCCAGACTTTTGCAACAGGATTTTGGTTCCCCAGCTTATCCTTAGGAGCAAGCACCCTGGTTCTGCAAAGGAAACAAGCACTGCCACCATTCCTGCTCACCACAGACGGGAAGAGGATGCCTGGGGTGGAAACAACCCAGTGACAGACACCTAGCTCACCAAAACACCATCCACCAAACACTACTCAAATAGGAATCTGAAAACTTTTATCAAGAGAGCCCTCCTTTCCTTGGGGCTTTGACCTGTGAGTGGAACTTCTCTGTGTGTTCAGCTGGCACCTGGGACAGGTGCTCTGTGCTGAATTCCCCAGGCAGGCTGCAAAGCTCACACCAACCCCAAGGCTGAGCAGCCTGGGGGTGTTTAGCCCCAGAGACAGTGTCACCACACCACTGCTGCAGGTGCCACTTGGGCAGTGCTGGGAATGCCAAGGTGAAGGCATCCGAACACTTCCAACAGCCCTAGAGAACATGTGTCTTATGTCCATTCCCTTCCTCTGACAGTGGTTGGTGAATTTATTCAGACCAATGATGACTGAAACACTCCCAAGCAGCAGAATGGAGGAGCAGCCTCTGGCTGTTGGAGCACAGTGGTCAATGGCAAGGCTGAGAAAGGGAAGGCAAAAAGCACCCACACCCTGAAGCCAGCTTTGCTTTGCCATCCTGATCACTCTTTTGTCAACTATTTTTAGCTTTAACCTTATGGCACCTATTGATGGGTGAAAACAATTGGCAGCAGAGCCCAACATCCTGCGCTCTTTAGAAACAGCAAAGCATGGAGAAAAGATTTAGTCAAGTACATGATGTGACCATGACAGCCTTGGCCTTCAGGGACATCTTGTGGTTAAACACACCAGACCCAAGTAAAGAATTGTGTAGAGGTTCTGAGCAGGAGGGACATTTAAGCAAGAAAAAAAAACTATGAAAAATTTTAGTATCTTCTCTTTAACTTGCTCATTCCAGCCCCAACAATGTACATTTTATAGAATATCCTGAGTTGGAAAGGATCCACAAGGCCACTCAAGCCTCCTTGGAAAGGACTTCCTTAATTACCTAGAACTGGGAGATTCTTACCATAATCACAAATAATTAAGAGGAATGTGGAGCAGACAGGATTGGAACAGCAGCCTACTTTTAGACCTCTTTTTGTTAACAGAAGAAAAATTCATATTATCTTTGGGCATTCCTCGCTATTTATTTCAAACCAATACAATTCAAACAAGCACTAAGATAAATACTTAAATGAAGCCCTTCATTTAATATAATTATTTTTTCATGCACATTATTGTGCTATAAAAACATGACCTAAGACTATATCCAGTATTCAAAGTAGCTGCTGCATCCCAGACATTTTCTGGAAAGGTCCATCTGAAATGTTTGCTACCTCTGCTTTATTTAGATTCAGCCTACTTGTTGCACTTCTAAAACCTAGAGGCATAGAAAATACAGAAGCAAGTGCTTTTAAAAACATTTGCCTTAGGAAGACAAAGAAATCCCATCTCTGTACTGCAGCAAGCATTACTGGAAAAAGCACTATCCTTACTCCTGAGAGGAATGAGCCTCGAGAGCTGCAATTAGATGGAAGGAAAAAAGAAAAGACTAATTGATATGCTTGCTTTCCAGACAGAAACACATTTTTAGTTCAGCTTGTCTATATTTTATGCAATGATACGCCTCCAGGGATAGGAGCAAAATTTTGTATTTCAATGCTCTAAGCTAAAAAAAAATAAATTAAAAAAATCCCAATATATTCTTATACCCCAGAACAGAAAAGGGAAAAGCAAGTTCCAACAATTGACCAAAATTTAGACAGAAATACATTTTTTCCATACAAAAAAATGAATATTTTGGATTACAGTCTTTCTTACTGTTTTTAAAGCACTGGCTGAGCAGGCATGGAGGGTCCTAAGCTTCAACCCAGGATCCCTTTTGTCAGTTCCTGACTGCCCTGCCCAAGTGACAGAAGGGGGAAAGAAACAACCACCAAGAATACAAGAGTTTCCAAATTGCACCAAATGTTTATTGTTAGTCTAGTACATTCAATATCATATTGACTAGAAGAATACAGTAATTCAAAATATTCTTGGTGAATTTAAACTTTTTAAAAACCATTTCAAACACTCCAAAAAGCAAATGCCATGAAAAATTAACTTAAAATTAAAACAAACATATTCAAGCAATAGTTTAACTTTTGACTACAGAAAACCTTTACATGTATTTTAGTGGTTTTAGCAGTACTGCATTTCAACAAAATATATGGACTCACAAAAAGTGGAAAATATTAAAACAGACACAATGTTAAAAAACTGAGGCATCCAGATCTGCAAGACTGTTGTAGCAGAATCACCTGCCCAGCTGTTCCCTTTGCTCTCTTTTGGGGCAGTTTGAGTTTGCTGTGGTGCTGCCACTTCTCTGATCACCTGCTACCACCACACAGCAATTCTTCAATGTCTTGAATTTAAAGTTTGTCCCTCTGGTAAATTCCCTATACAAATGTAAATATTCTAAAACTTGAAGCCCTCTGGCAAATCTGAGTGAAAAAGGACCTTTGAAACATCCCTATCTTGCTATTTATTGTTTGCAGACAGGCAATATCCAGAACAAAATCTGAAAAAGGCAACACATTTTGGTTTTGTTTTTAAATACTGACATGTAAAACTGAGTAAATTAGAAAAAGGATAAAGTCAATCTTAATATAAGACATTCATTACCTAGTGGGACAGGATACAATTATTGGACAAACAGGATCACAATGACTCTTCTACACTGGTCATTTGAGAACATGTCCTACAATCATGAATTGCTACCACAGCTGGATTTCCTGTACAGACAGACAGACAGTAACAAAGACCAGTTAGACTCTGTGTGAAGTCCCAGGATGACAAGTGACACCCTACCAAGTTCTCCAAGCTCTGCTCCCTGCCAGGCTGTGCTTGTGAAGAACCTGAACAGCTCCAGGTGCTCAGCAATGCTCTGCCTGCTGCTCCCACCTGGATCTCCCTGCACAACCACCCCACCAAAAGCTGGTGGGACCAGTCAGTTTAAGTCCCTTTGGAAACCCAAGTCTAAATGCCACATGTACACACATTTCTGGGGAAATGAATGGCCCTGGCTTGGATGGGGGATACTCCCCACACGAGCCCCCACTCTGGGCAGCATGGGTACAGCTGGGAACTTGGAGGAGAAAATCACCTTAGCTATTCCTTTTACAGCTCTTCATCACAAATAAAGCCAACTTAAAGTCTGGTTCAGTGGTACTGTAAATGAGCAGAATGCTGCCATGTTAGAACTCAGCAGAATCACATTTAGGTAAAAGTGGTTATTACAATTACAGCTGCAACACAACCTTCAGAAGAGGTACAAGGTTCGCTCCTCAGGACAGGGTGTGGAATGTAACCATTTCTTGCAAGAGTTTGCAACATGAATAACTGCATAGATGACAGTTGTGTGTCTTCAGTTCAATCAATGTACTTTTAAAGTTTACAAAAAACACAGAAAAGTTTCTATAAAAGTCACATTATACCAAGATAATGGGTGGTAAAAGTACATTAGTTGTCTCTGATTCATGTTTAAGAAATGAATCATGGAAAGGTGATAGAAATCAATTTCATGTCAAGAGCATTAAGTTTTCACTATTGCACTGACTTTACCATTTGAATCACTAATTTAGAAAAAGTCATGTAGTTAAAAATTGTAAAATTAAACTAGCATACAAAATTTGTTTGTAAACATCAGGTAGCCAGTTCTGCTAATGTGGAATGGACTCTTGGTTACTGCAGTACAGTATCTTGGTTATTTACAGCACTTGCCATGTGATGGGAAATGGCAGGACACAAACACCAGTTCACAGTAATTGTGTTCACAGAACTACCAAAGTCAGTGCAGTTTTGCTGTGCAATTTTTCCAATTCCCCCAAATTCTTTAAGTCAAATAATACTGTTACAGAGGCCGAGTGCAGATTATTTTTTTGTATAATCTCACAAGTGACGAATGATGTCTGCAGGACTTCTGTAAAGGTACTTCCAAATGGCATAGTAATGGACAGCAGCTGCTGTGGCCACAAAGATGTGCCAGATGGCGTGGGCAAAGGGGATCACTCCATCACTCTTGAAGAACACCACGCCCAGGCAATAGATCAAACCTCCCCAGGCCACCTCCTGCAGTCCCTCAGTGTTGCTCTGTCAGGGAACAAGGACAGGTCAGGGGCAGGGAGCAAAGGGGGCAAAGTGTATTTATGGACAAAATACAAAGTGCTTTTTTCCCCCAAGCAAAGGGAGTTGGCTGTGACAGCTCAGAAAATGGGTGGGACAGATGGACAAGTGAGAAATGCAGTGTATTTATATTACACTTTGTGAAATGCACAATAATGTATTTATATACTATGTCCCCATAGCACTAGAGAAGTTATACTGGGACAACTCAAGAACTAAAAGAAGATTGATGGTTTGCTTCATCAGCAGAGCTGACAATCATGGAGACAAAGAAAACCACATTACTCAGTGGAAGTATGAGTTTAATACAGCTCCTCCCAGCAAGATTTTGATACAGCCAGTTAAGGCATTAACTTGAAAATGTGTCAGGTCTATATTAGCAGCAGAGAGGGTTAATCAACATTATCTAAAATGTGGAACTATAAATAAGTTTGGAGTAGGATGCTTTTCAGATGCACCAAGAAACCCAGGCTCTCTTTATCTACATAATGCAGCCCAGATTGAACAAAACAAGGCAGCATTTCACTGAAATGTGAACTAGAAATCCAAACTATAAGTGGTTGCATTTGGTTGCTCTGCAGAGAACACTTACAAGTACAGTGTACTAAAATGAACATCTCTGCAGAGGAAAGAGCTGCACTGGAATTTAAGCTGGTTATAAAAGGCAAGTTTTGTTTGTTTGCACTGTTAATAGTCACATTCCTTACCATGGATGTCACTACCAGAGCAGGAGAAAATCCCATTGCTAAATAGAAAAAGAGTTCAACGATCTTATACCTAAAAAGGAACAATTTGAGTCATTTAAGGAGGTGTACAAAAGGATGAACATTTCCTTCAATAGCAAAAAAGAATATTTTAAATTATGTGCTGGTATGGGGTCATTATTCAAAAAGCTTTTCATGAAGATAGATAACCAGTGTTTTATGACAAAATTAAAACCACTATATATCTCTGCATTGTAGAGTTGCAGGCAATACCTTCACTTGCAGTAAGTACCAGTGAGAATAAAACACTGAGACAATTTAAGTTTTCTTATTTGATAAGAACCTTGGTATCAAAAAACCCAAAACAAAACCAAAAAAACAAAACCAAAAAACCCAAACAAACAAACAAACAACCCCACCAAAAAACAAACAAACAACAACAACAACAAAAAAATCAAACCAAAACAAACCAAAAAGCTTGGTCTTGTTCTCTGAGGACAATTTTCAGTTTAAAGTTCAATGCAAAGAGTAAGTCTTACTTTTCATGATAGAGAAATACATAAAGGGTTCCTCCAGCTGCCATCAGCCAGATAAACCATCTCATGTGAGATGCCAGAGGTCCCAGCTCACGCAGGTTCAACCTGGAGGCAGAAGGGTTCCAAGAGACAAAAGTGATGAGTAAACAGACCACACTGAACACAAGAGCAGTAGGGATTAATAAAAACAAATAAATATTCAAGAGCTTTAACTACAGAATGATGGGGGAAACAACATTCTGGGACATTCTAGCCACAGAGAGGCAAAAGGTGTTTGCATTGATGGGTGGAAAGCATGAACTGAGGTATCTGGAATATAAATCAACTACTTTCTGATGTTTTCTAGCATCACTTTCTGTTCAGTAAGGCCCAGGAGATGACATTACAATGTCTGTCACAACACAATGTGGTCAACTGCATCCAAGAAGGCATCTATAGATTTTGTAAAGCTGCAATGACAAACTGTTTACTTTGGAAAAGCTTTGATCCTTCAGCTGTGGTCCCCATTTCTTACCATGGTGCATAGGATGCTGCAATGAAGACATAGATCATCATTCTGTCACACATGTGAAAGCAATGCTCCATTGTCCTAGGGAGAGACAGACAGAACAGGTCACTATGACACATTCTGAAAAGACTCTGAAAAGACTTTTGCATCATCTCATTTTCCTGACATGCTCTGGAATTACTTTGGGGAAAAAACCATCACCTCCATCCCTCTTAAAACCATGTGGAGGAACTGAGACACGTAAGAGCTGAGCACTTCTCCAGTCCTCTCTCCTTCTCCACCCCCACCCTTGCATCCCTGTCACATCAACTCTGCCTAATCCAGACACCGTTACTATTTAGTGACTATTGGCTATATCCAATTTATGGCCCAGAATTATTTAAGGGGTTTTAGAAGGGATAAATAAAATAAAAATAATAAATCCCATGCCAGTTTTGCTATTGCTGCCTTAGTCCCAAGGAGGTTTCCTGCTGGTTAGCTGGGCATTGGCAAAAAGCTGTGTTCCTCAAAGCACTTGAGCATGCCAAAGTCCCAGACAGTGTCTTCATGTCTGCAATGGGATATTACTCATCAACCATTCTGCTTCTGGATTAAGAGCCACTAGGGCCTACCAAAACACATTTTCTTTGTGACAAGGCAGCAGATATTCAAGCTCACTGGTACACGAGCTTGGCTCACTATTTCTTCCAAAAAAAACAAGGGTGTTTTTATCATGATTCAGTAGAAAGTACCACTCCAACCTCCTGTAAAATTGGTTTAGACTGAGACACACAATGCAGAAACATCACAAGGAGTGAAACATTTTCTCCTGCTACCTGAGGTGACTCTTTTTCCAGGAAACGATGTGGAACACGGTGGAGACGATGAAGAGGGCGCAGAGCCCCACCCCGTACATCCATGCTGTGATCTTCTCCCAGCGGTCGTCCGAAAGCCGATGGAGGAGGGCACTGCCCACGATGGCAGGAACAATCAGGAACTGCCAAAACAAAAGGCCATTGTCAGGTCTCTGCCGTGGTGCCACCCACAGAGCAGCACCAGCAGGCACAGAGCCCAGCCCCAGCCAGAGAGAGTTTTGCCATTTAGTTTTAAGTTGACACATCAGCACCAGAAATTCATCGACGTCTCAGGCATAGGTTAGATCTGGTTTTGCTAAATTTCTCCCCCCATGGTACCAGGGAAGGTTACCAACTCCTCTAGCCATGACAGCAAATTCTTTTGTCTAATTTTGTAAGTATTATCAGTGGTTTTATTTTCACATTCTGCCTCATGTTTTAAAACCATGTTGATCCTACTCTAGGCTTGAATTTAAGCCTCCTCTTGCACATAGACACAGAGCACAAGACAGACCAAAATAAACTTGAATCCCAAAAGAAAAAACAAAGCATTTAGCAAAGGGCAGTTGCAAGAATTAAGCAACAGCTCTGCAGAACTTGGGTTTAAGCTACCATAAATAAATCAGCTACAAACTTCTCTCATGAATAGATTTTTAATGCACAAAGATGTTCTTCTAATGCAGCATATCCAACTCTGTTTTCCTTCCCACCTCCCTCTCAAGCATTTCTAATTCACTTCTTCCAAAACAGGCCCTGCTCAAACATCATGATAAAATTACCATGCTTGCATGAAGCAACCAAGAAGTGACTGCAGGCTTTAAGTGCATACATTTAAAGCTACACTCCCTTCCAGAATAAAACATGTGATTTTAGTACCTCTAACTCCTTCAGGAAAAGGCAAAAAAGAAAAGGGGGGGAAGGAGAAAATAACCCCAAAAACCCTAAAAAACACCCTATGTCCAACAAGTATTTGAAGAAGAGAGCTCACTGACTCAGATATTTCTACCCATCTCCTTCCACTATCAAGTCCACCTTCTAAGTTACAAACACTGCACAAATTCCCTTCCAGGACCTACAGCATGTCTAAGATGCTAAATTGTTCCCTTGAATTGCAAATAAGCTTCTTAGGGTTAAATTCTTGGTAATTTAACCCAAGTCTCATATGTTAAACAGCAAAGCTAGGAACAAGCAATGTTTAAACAAATCTGGCCACTTTGCATTACAGGTTTGATAGCTCAGACTGCAGAGTTCTAGTCTAGCCTGACCTATCTGTCCTTTATCTAATTACAGACCAGAGGAAATCGAGGTTCTGCTCAGTGTAGATGATGCAGAGCAAACTGAATGGATCTGAGAATAACAAAATACAAGTGGCTTTTCCTTCTAACTTTGAAGTACATCAGCTGTAGCTTCATTACTATTCAATTTCCTTATGTTTTGCAAAATTTAGTATATTTGTGCCAAAAGCTGTAAAGCCATGGAAACGAAAAGTATGGCATTGATACATCCACAGCATTGGGACTAGAGGTGAAAACACTTCCTGAGCTTTGTAATGGAACTATGGAAGCTGACTTGGTGCACTTTAAGGCCAGAAACAGTCTGCCAGCCTGGCTTCTCATTTTATCACCAAACCTAAGTTTCCTGCACACAACCTGGATAGCCCCCAAATTCAGGGAAGGTTGAAATGTGTCACTCCTGAGGAGATCAGTCACTCCTGTTTTCCACACATGACACACAGTGTGAATGAAGTGTGGCTGAAGCCCCTGGCACAGCCTGGAACTGATGAGATGAGACAGCTGTTTCATTTAGTTTTTGCAGGGCACAGGAGGATATTTAGTCCCAGAAATGGTGGTGTAACCATGGCTCTAAGCTGTACAGTCCCACTGTATCTGCATTCCTCAGTTTCCTTCCCAATTTTTGGTGCAACTTTCAGTTTTGACTAAACTTGACAGAGAACGAAAAGGTTTCAGAGAGAATAAATACCTATTAAATATCAGGTAAAACAGCAAATTCCTGTTAATTCCCTATAACAGCCTAGGCATGAGCTGCTCAGGGACTCTGACAGAGATCACTTCATAGGAAAAGAGCCCTCTTTGGTCTTTAGATTTAGATATTACACAGAATAACCTGCCTTTCTTACACAGAGACCCCAGCTTTTTACTAATCTCCCCAAATAAATATTTCACAAGCTAAGCTGTGACATGGGATGCTCAAATGGGCCAAAACAAAGTTCAGTGTTAATCACTCTTTCCAGTAATTATTGTGTACAAAGTGATACAGTTAAAAAAAAAAGAAGCAATTCTCTTACCACCTCTTTATTTGCACCTTTAGAGTCAAGAGTACAGCACATGAATGAAGACTTTAATTCCTTTTTTGCCTTGTCCTGCTTTAAAGAACAATTCTACCTCTCACAGGGAAGAGCACTGTATTCCATGAGAAGGACTGATTTTTTTTTCTAAGTGTTCTTTTTGGAACCATTTTCCTCTCTGTGCTTGACAGGCACCATGGGAACAGTCAGACAAAACAAGAGATGTTTTATTACTCTTTTTTTTTTTTTGAGCCAAAAATAGCTAGATTAAATACAAATTCCAGAAATGATACCCTGCTGTTCCAGCCAACTCAATGAAAGTTCTTCAGACAGCAATGCCATAACAGGTAGCATATGGTACAATGGGCTTTACCCATCTTACAACAGAAATACAAAAATTCAGCTCATAAAAAAAGGTAAATTTTCCTATGTTCATTTGAAAAAATCACTTACACAAGAATTGCATTTTAATCTCCAGTTTTCAGAATGGAAAAGCAACTAATCAATCCTTTAAAAGGAGGGGAATTTACCAAAAAAGCAGTCAGAGAATCAGAACTAACAGAATGAGTGGGATTCTGCTGTGTCATTTTACAGCATGACAAAGCATTTCTTAGTTGCCAATATTCCTTGAACAAAACTCCAGCTACAAGTCACAAAATCTTTGCTTATTTCATCATGGAGTGCAACTCTTCCAAGTGAGTATCATCAAACCCAATAACTTAATGTACTGTGAGCAAACCCAGAACTGTGATGTGCAAATTTACTAATTTTAGCACTGTGATTAATCCTGGCTGCATAAGAAGTGGGGCTGGAAGGGAGATCTGCAGAACAAGAGAGAAGGCAACAGTTTCCTAAGCTTTCTAGAGACATGCCAGAACAAAATGAGAGAATGAAGTTAAAAGCTCTTTGCAATAAGGAGGAAGATAAAGGATTAAAATATGTTAATTTACATCTAGAAAATTACCTACAGGTGGTAATCTTTCAGAATAGTTCATCACAACCTCTGTGTGGTGTATTTTGGGAAACCAACTACCACAAACCCTGCTGTCACAACAAGTAAATACCCTTAAGGCACAAGGAAAGAGGCTGTCACAATAAGCTGTGAACCTGATCAGGGTCACTTCAGTGAAACTACACTCTCTGGTTACCAACTTAACAGCAAAATATCCTGTACCTTCCACCTGTCTGGGGTTGCTTAGGATACTGCTCCACTGGTCAGCATTTTACCTGTATTCTTTCTATATTTCTCCAGACAACCTCTGCCACAGAGAGCTTTAAAAACCTGTTGGAAGTTTTGCTTTTGTATATAACATTCCTGGAAAATGAAGTAATTTTCCTTGCACATCATGCAAGCAGCAACAATGCCCTTTGATGCATGAGGCACTGCAACAGAGCATGGTGTTACTGCTGCAATCTCATGAGCCTCTCACTGGGAGGGAAACATTGAGGGCACAAAAATGGTCCTTGTACTTCCTTTTTGGAAGTGCAGAAACAGCAATAAAGTTGCTAGCCCTGCCCTCAAAAAATGTGACACTTAGAGAGAACTGTGAAGGGCTGTGCCCATCTCCAGCTGCCTGCTCCAGGAGTGCACTCCTGTTACCATCTCTCCTAATTTTTCAATTTTCCCCTAAATTTAGGAGACAAGTAACACAGAGTGGGAGGCCCACAAGCCACTTGGG
Source organism: Urocynchramus pylzowi (assembly GCA_013397555.1). Taxonomy (NCBI): domain Eukaryota; kingdom Metazoa; phylum Chordata; class Aves; order Passeriformes; family Fringillidae; genus Urocynchramus; species Urocynchramus pylzowi. The sequence goes on along the minus strand of VZRH01003911.1, from coordinate 561,911 downwards.
CTGTGCAACACACAGAGAGCAGAGAAACTGCTTATACCAGTCAGTGGGAATGGAGACATTTTCATCAGAAGAGTCCTTCTGAAATTTTGATCACCCCTTCTTCCATGCTCAAATGGCCTTCTAAATGCTCCAAGTCTCACTTTTTAAGTATTTTTACTACTTCTGTTTTTCCATGCACTTCACTAACCCAACCTGGAATACAGATTATAATTAATTTTAAGAATAGTTACTCCTTTTAAGGCAGTTAGAAGAAACATTTAAAGTAGTATAAAGCAAGCCATGTCTAAATCTCCAATTCTCACAACCCCTGCTTTTCTCACGCACACAGAGAACAGTTTTTTCTGTCTGTTTTCAACTACTTTGCTGCCATTCCTCTCCCACTGTCTGAAGGCAAGTCAATGCTTCATTTAAAGCTAAAAAAAAAGAAAAAGCAAGACATTTAAAATAGCCTTACAAATAAGAAATTTGAAGATACCTTACTATGCGACACAAAGCTACCTTTTAAGTATCGTACCAAAAAGTTGTACCTGGGATTCTATTCCTCCTTTATCCTTATTTTTTTGTTGACTGTTTTTTTTTTTTTTATTAAGCAGCTGCCACAAACTGATTCCTGTGTATTTTTAAGTTCAAAACCAGATGGGATACCTACTGAGAAGTACAGCTACATTCATAAAGTAGAAGTTGACTGCTTCCTGAATTATGACAAGTTTGGAATAAAAACATATTGGAGAACCATTGTTGAATTCTGTTCTATAGAATCATCAATGTCTAATTGAAAACTCACACCATAATTTAGCAGCAAAGACTCAGCCATTTGACCATCTAACATTTAGTAAGTCTGCAACACAAAGGAGATGAAAACATCCCCCCTAGCTTTTCTGTGCTTTCCCAGCTTAGACTCCCATTTCAAGACTTTAAATATTGATGAAAATTTATTGCATATTTATTTTAATGGTTCATTGTACGTTTTAGCAGGTAGTTTGACTGCTCAGAAAGTAATTAGACAGCTCCACCACAAACTGCAGCTTACCAGAAAACACTGATCCACCTTGGCTGTCATGTCCTGCTAACAGGCAGGAGTAAAACATGCCTGTTTTTCAACTAGGTGAAAGCTGAAATTGCTAAGGAGCACAGCAACATCTGCCAGATATTTTGAAATCTAACGTTTTGGCCAGAGCAAACAAGATTTGCACAAGGATTATGAGATAAACTACATATTTGTGCTAACTAACAGAATGTTAATAACAGAATGTTGCTTCATTCCCTAGGCAAACAAGCATATATTTACCTAATGCTGTACATGAGACCTTTGGCTTAAGAATACAGAAGCTTCAGTCAACTTTATGTCTACATGCAAAACCAAGGTGATTCTGTTTTTACCAGCACCATGGAGCTGTATGTTGGTTATTTATGAAAAACACACAAGGGATCCTTAAGAACAGAGTTCCTTCAAGAACTGAAGAGTCCTGGGCTCTGCTTTGAGCTTTCGTATCTGGAGCTCACTCAGACACACTGTAGATAAGAGACTGAGGACAAAGTCAAACATACTTCAGATGTTTGGAGTTGAGGGATTGAAGAGACACACAAGCTGCTTTTATAAAAGGGCAAATGCTATCTTAAAAAGCAAACAAACACATTTTTAAGTCCTTTTCAAAGTGCCAGACAGCAAATTAAACTTCCTAATTACTAAAAGGAAAAAAAAAAAAAAAACAAAGGGGACTGCTTTTGTTCTTTTTTATGTGAATACCATATATTTAAATCTAGAATAAGTCCTTACATTATGAAAATAAGGAAAGACTTGAAATTTCAGCAGGGCTGTCAGCATTATCAGGGCCTCTTGCAAAACAGCAGATTTCTTGAAGAGTCAGTAGGTATCAGAACTGAAACATTCCAGCTCTTGTTGCTCATAGCCACAGACAGTCTGATGAGGCCCTCCCATTTCTCATATGATAAATCTTTCTTATACTTCCAGTTTACAATTTGCACAATATTATGTCAGTGCACACCTGGGAAATTCACCTTGCAAGCTAACTAGTAGTGGCCTATACCCCTTCACTGCAGGCATCCTGTGACTGGAACACAGGGAAAATATCAAGTTAAAGACCTGTAACATTGGTAAAAAGGAACCTTATGAAGTGTCTGGAGCTCCAAGAGATTCAGAACATTACCAAACATCTAATTTTCTGGACTGTTACAGTTAATACTTATATGCACAAAAACAGAGAGAGGCTGTAGATATAAACACAGTGAGGCAAAGATAAGCATTTAGCAATCCAAACACACAAAAATTTATTGAAACATTTGGTTAAAGAAAAAATAGGAAAAGAAGCCAGAAGTGTACTCACTGCATGTGTGTAACAGTTAGCAGCATGTTCATAGCAAGTGGGTTTGTAGCGGCTGTTGGCTGGAGCTGGGTGGTTCATGAACCTGTTGAACAATTAAGAAAGTTACTAAACATCTCTGAGTGTCATGAAGGAAATGAAGGAACAATTCCCACCTGGTAGTGTTAAGAATTATAAGTACAGACATGTTCAAAGCAACTGTGATTTAAATTGCAAGTCCTCCCAAGTAAAGTCTCTTACCAGACACACATGTTAAATCAATTCCTGTGACTGCCTGGTGCAAGGGATGGTTATCTTTTATCAGGAGTTCACACAGAGCAGTCAGACTCCCTCTTTTCTGACAGTTTGGTCAGAGGAAGAATGAAATATTTCCTACTTAAATTACATAGCAAGAAATCAAATTATTCTTGAAATATGGAGTTCATCATAGTTGTCAGGGGTTACTCTTCTTTTAATAAGTTCTTGAAACTGCATTAATATTCCAGTTTGGAACACTTGAACACTGACTTTTTGACTCCTATAGCAAGCAGTATTTGTGTCTGGAGCACAAAGTGGCTCGTTTTTCCAATCCCATGTCTGTAACCAAGATCCAAACTTCCCCTACCCAGGGATGATGAAAGGAGATAGTAATGGTCAATCCCAGAGGAAACATTTCAAGAGGTTTGCCACAGACATTCCACCTTTTTCTCTAACAGTTTTCAAATATTCTAACAAACAAACAAGCACATCAAACACAGTCCATGCAAGCTGAACAGAATATGATGAAACCTGAAAAAGTTTCAGAAGAACTTGCCAATGCAAACATTTCATTTAAGTGTATTAAAAGACCCAAACACTTGAGCTGCTTCTGTGAAACTCAACAACTTAAATCTGTGTAGGAACACCTGTAAAAGACAGCACACACCTATATGCAACAGTCAAATGAAAGCTGTGAACTTCCATAGCTCCAGTCTGTTATCCCAGCACTGCTGACTGTCCTACAAAAGTTATTATCTTTCACCAATAATTCCAGTTTACTCCAGATTATTTCAAAAGTATGCACTGGCAATTAGTCAGGTATCCAAGCAGCCAGGAACAGCTTCACAAGAAATACAGAACATGTTTGCATGCTCAGAACCAAGAGCAGCTTTGTTACCTAGATTTATACAAAAAGCTTGTTAGACAACCTTTGGTCCTTCCCCATGTCCCCTGTGGTTTAAATCGAAACAAGACCTATTTTTATGACATCCATAAAATATTGGCCAACCTCAAACCAGGGAAAACCAAAAAAACAACTAAAAAAAATCCAACCCAAATCTCACAGTTGGCATAAGCAGTTCCAGATTTCTGGGATATTTCACTTGGTTTGCTTGACTAATTTATTAAGTGACTTGTAAACCTTTTTTTTTTTTTTAAACTGATACATGAAAATGTAGAAACATTGGGAAAATAACAGTGTCATGATCCCTCCCCAAACCACGGCAATTTCAAGAAACAGTTTAATTGGTACTAATACAAAGGCTAAGAAAAATGTGGATTTAATTCACAGACACAGCACATAAATGGTTGTTAGCAAATTAATAATCCTGCAGGCATTAATATATGGTTAAAAACGGCAATTCTTTTGTTAGTAAGAAATGGCACCTTGCTCTTCTCTCCAAGAAGACATCACAAAGGCTCGCAGAATATTTGGAAAGTTACTTTTTTTCCCAGTGCTTGTATGTCTTCAACAGCTGCTGAACACCATCTCTGCATCCTCTAAAGATGGAACATTCAGTTTGCTCAGTTCTGCTTCCAAGTCAGGAAAATGTTTAAAAATAAAAGCATCTGTTGGCTCAGTGAGTGGCCAGGCTTGGACTGCCCTTGTCCAACTCCATAAATTCAAAGTCATGGGAAACTTTTCACTTATCACATCTAGAATATTGTTAAATTTCTCTGTGGTGGTACCTTGTAAGTCTCACAAGAAGTAAAAATAAAAAAAAAAGTCAAACTCAAACCTGAAGAACCAAAAGAAATAATCTTCTATTCTGTAGTAGCTTTATAATTCCTGTTGTTCCAAATTTCTATATAAGATACTATTATCATATAAAAATCTATAAATAATTGAAGCCCCTAATGGGATCTTCTATTATACAACATTAGCCTACTTTTAATTTTTTTTCCCTTTTTTTCAGTAGGAAATATACTGCATCTTTCTAAAGCAATCACACTGGATCTAGGGTTAATGTTAGATTTTAGAATTATGAACAAACTCTTTAGAAATTAGGACCTCTTACTGTCACTAATTTGAAGACATTTATTAGCTGTAGAACAGAACACAAAGACAGTAACAAATCTATCCTTGCTCTGTTACCTACACACAGATCTTGTTTTTTTTCCCTGTTTTGTTTGTGGCAGCACAGGAATGATGCAAATATTCTGCACCAGAGCTCCAGCAGAACTCTAGCATTAGCAACACCTCACCCATCCCCTTCACCTCAGTGTTTATACCAATAACACCAACACCACCAGTGTTTTGGCAGGAGGGGAAGTATTCAGTTTTACCTCTGCCTTGCAGAAATTGGTCTCACAATGCCCCAGCACCAACTTTGCTGCACATGTGATGGAGCTGCATCCCTCCCTTCTGAGAAGGATTGCCTCCAACAGGCTGCAGACCCTGATGTCAAATGCTGGAAAGCATCTGCTCAGGTCACTATTCACAGGCAACAGTCTTAGTAAAGCAAACTTTCAGTTATTCCTCTCTGCCTTTTGATAATTAACTATTTATAAACGTTATCAGAAGCAACTTCAGAGGGAGGATTATTAACGAGGTGGTTAGAAGGGGAATAGTGACAGCCAGTGCTTCTCATGAGTTCGCTTCATTTCCAGCTTGACAGTTTAGGCTTAATGTCTTAAGTAACAGATGTGAGTTTTCAAAATAGCTGCTCTGTGATATTACTGATGTGCTCATCAAAACCAGGAAAATTATTTTGACACACACTGTTAAAGTCATATATTCCTGCACTAATAGACACATAGGATGTTGCAACACAAAGGCAGAAGAATGTGGTTGCAGACTTATTCACATTCTAGAAGCAAAACAGCTCTGCTCTTTCTTAAATAAATAAGCAAATAAACCCCATGCCACCACCAACAATGGATGCTTCTTGTTTCCTGCCTTGTGAATATAGCAACACAGGGACATTGTTCTTCCTCCTAACTACAGGTCACATTTGCCTCTTCTGGAAAAGATAATTGTGGGAATTATAATCTCACCTTCCTAAAAGTGGAAGCTCAATAAAGAGCATTCATATGCTGTTTACTCCTAAACAAAGGCTCTCTATAACACAGCCATTAAAGTTATTATCAAATGCAGGACAGTCTGATAAAGTCTCACAGAATTGGACTACAGTTTACAGGAAATGTCTTTAACTGATGCTTTTTTGATTTTCTAGCAAATCTTTAATGTATTCTTTAATAGCAGATCTGGTGAAACCAGAATCATTTAATCAGAGGATACGCAGCACATCTCACAAGGATGCACAAATACTTCTCCATTTAAGATACTGACAATCCAAGAGATCTAAGATAAAATATGAATGCCTTCAATACCAGAATGAGAAATTTCTGAAATTAAGAGACTGAGAACTGCTTGCAGCCAGCCAGGAGAGCAGAATGCTTTCGCACTGAACTGAGCGGTGAGTTCCTTTTCACAATTTAAACTCTCAATGCTCAGAACCTGCTCAAGGCCAAGGAAGTTCAATACTCAGAATTTTACAGCAAACAAACAACTTTTGATGAACATACTCCCAATATAAGCAGAAAAAAGGTACTGGGAGAGACATACAGCAATTTAAAACAAGAAGGAGGAAACTCATACTCCTCCCTTCAGACTACTTGATCTTTGATCTTGAAATACTTTAAATATTTTAAATTCTAAACATATAGACTGATCCATCCTTTGTGACAGACCCTAACCTCAAGCTCCTATTAATTTCGAAGGAACAGATACTGTATGTTTCCCAGAGATTCCAGAATTAAAAGAAGAGAGTATTTGGGAGACAAAGGAGAAGGAAAGTCCGAGGGTTCTTAATGCTTTGTCTTTGCATGCAAAGCCAGCTTAGAAAAATAAATTACAAAACTGTAAATCCATTGAACATATCTGTCCGGTATTTTTCTGGCATCACAACAAGCTTAGACCCCAGACTGCAGAAGGGAAATCAAATTTTGCCTTATTGATGATTCCCATCTGCTGAATGAACTATTGTTTTAGGCATGAAGCAAAATGTCAGTAAAAAACAGCAAGCACTGATAATGGCCTCAAAGATCTGGATTTTTTTTTTAATCTTTTCAGAAAATATATTTCCTTTATTCAGCTCAAAGACCTCATACTTCCTTTTACCAGGTTAAAAGCACATTCCCTCTTTTTGTGCCTTTCTTTCTTTGTGCTTTCCAGCAGCAGGAGAAGCCATTTAGACCTAATAAACCACAAATAACAGCTTATGAGAAACTGCAACAATGTGGGCGTAACTCCACAAAACTGGCAGTAGCATACATCAAACGGGGTTAAAAATTGCTTCATTATCTAAATATATGCTTCAGTATCTAGGAACTTATCTAAGCTCTTCGTTTTCCAGAGGAAACAAAAAAAAAATACAAGCAAGTCAAAACAGATCTGATGACCATTCAGATTAGATTTTGAAGAGAAACAAAAGGATTTATTAAAAGCTTGTTTGGACCAAATTTGGCTTTGACCAAATTCATTCAGTTAAAAATAGATCCATCTTCCTCCACACTAGGCACCTTCCTTCCTGGATTTGACAGTATCTAGCCATCGTTTGTAACTGTTCACATAATCTTTACTATCACTCAACATCCGAGGCACAGAAATAATTCGGATCAGTACAGAAGCAGTTCCCTTATTTGGAAATATCAGTGAAATCCCACGCTGTGTGAAGGTTCATGTACTTACAGCACGATACTAAAGATAAAAGGAAACCTGCAATACTCTGAGAATCCACAAACAACTCTGCTATCATACTTAGATTGTGTCATGGAAAAAAGTGTCTGTGCATCCCACTGACCTCCCCAGCCTTCTGGCAAGTATGAAAGGCAGCAATTGAAGCAAAGAGTGGGCAGCAAGCACAAGTCACTCCAGGTGCTGCAGCACATCTGAGCTCAGGGGCAAGGGACCAGCCAGCCGAGGTGTGGGCCAGCACAGAAACCACGTCTGACCGCATTCATATTTTTCTCTCTCAGTTTTATTTCCCTTTTAATACTTAGGTTTCAGTTTCTTGAGCAAGTTGGTGAAAGGAGAGCAAGGCAGTCCTATGGCAGGTACCTGGTCAGGGAAGCCACTGTGAAGCTGGCCTCACCCAGGAGATGGGCTGTCCATCAACAGTTACTGGCCTGGCATCTGGACTCTGGGCAATGAAGAACCAAAACCCACAGATGTTTATCTAAGAACCACGATTGCAGTTACCCAATCAACCTCCCCATGAACATGAGCAGCATCTTAAAGCTGAATGAGGGTTGATTTTCAACCTAAAAAACCACAGATTTAGATTGGATACTAGAAGAAATTCTTCCCTGTGAGGGTGCTGAGGCCCTGTCAGAGAAGCTGCAGCTATCCCATCCCTGGAAGCATCCAAGGCCAGGCCGGACAGGGCTTGGAGGAACCTGGTATAGTGCACCTGGTCTGCCCATGGCAGAGGGGTGGAATGAGATGAGCTTTAAGGCGCTTCCAACCCGAAGCATTCTGTGATTCCGTGATACTCAATGCGCCCTCGAAGGCAGCAGAACAAGGAGCTCCATGGCTCCGCGGGGCCACACGGAGCCGGCGGGTGCTGACCCAGCCCGGCCCAGGAGCCACAGGTCGGCCCCGCGGGAGCGCCGCGATGCGCTGCTGTGACACAGGGCCGGATGCGCGAACCTTCACCCATTTAACGGCGGCGATGAACAAACACACCAACAAAAGACCCTCCTCCCCCCCGCCCACTCGCGCCCCTAGGGACCTCGCTGCCCCCCGCCCCGCCCGGCACCGGCGAGAACACCTCGGCTACCCCGCCCGGGGGTCCCATCCCGCGGGGAGCGGCTTGGGCAGGAAGGGGGATCCCATCCCCGCTGAGGGTCGCGGCGAGCTCACCTCCGGAACCGCTCCCGGAGCCGCCGCATGGGTCCAGGGCGAGTGGTCGGGCCGGGGGGCTGCGGGCGGCTCCGGGGGCGGCTCGGGCCGGGCTCTGGGCCCGCATTGGCGAGCGCGCGGCCG
>VZRH01003911.1:530998-553159 GCA_013397555.1 Urocynchramus pylzowi | reverse complement strand
GGGGTTCCGGCAAGCAGTGGGTGGCAGCGGCCGCGGCGGTGCCGGGGCTGGCGGTGCCCAGGGCCCGGCTGCAGCTCGTCCCGCGGCCTCGCAGGGGATGGAGCAGCACCGGGGGGCTGTGGGGATGGCGGTTTAATCGCCGTTGTCTCAGCTCGTTCATCAGAGGAGGGCTTGGCGGTGGCAACACGCTTCCTCTTCCCAGTCTGGGAGCTGTAGGAGCCTTTCTGCGAGGATTCGGCACAGACTGACCCGGTTGACTTCACCCACCTCCTGGCCACGGGGTCCATCCCGGCGTGGCACAGGAGAGCACAGCAAAACGCCGTGGCTTTGCTGTCACATAAACCTGCACATGGGATCATTTACTCCGCTCTAAATCGAGATTACAGTGGCCAGACTGCTTGGCGGAGATAAGCTGGCTGGTGGGGTTCCCCCATCTCTACGCCCTAATCTTACCTACTCAAACCTAACTTTGCCAGGCAAGGGTCATTTCACTAAGTGAAGGGACCATGTCAAGCATATTTATATAAGATGAACGTGGTGTTGACTTGTACTGTATAGATCAGGGTATGAATTAGGAGAATATTATTATTATTATAATTCTATTTACACTATTATTCTAATTTAATATCTTGTTTACAGTGGGATTTTGAACAGGGCAAACCACGGGTTTAGACAAATAAACCATACTCGGCGTCAATATCTTTCATGGTAGGACTGAGGCAGACAGGATCTGCTGGCAGCTTTGCTATGGTTTGTAAGTCATCTCCCAAGCTGAATGTGTCAGCCTCTGCCAGGTAAACACCTCCAGCACAGGGAAGTGTGATTGTCACGGCTTGGCTGCATGTCAGGCTCAATCTGACTGTTCATGGCTCTCGGTCCGCTTTACCAACTGTTCCCTGGTGCCAGCAGTACGCAAAGGGTTAGGTGGTAACAGTTTTGTAAAATGCCGTGGCAAGACTTGCCCCTCAGTTTCTGTAGTTCCAGTAAAGAATAAGCTCTTCTGATACAAATTGCAGATTTTGTTCTCCAATAGGGGCTTGGTTGCTGCTAGGACAGGTGAGGCTGGGCCAGAAGACTTCTGCAGGCAGCTGCTCAGCTTTTCTGAAAAAGGAGGGCAGAGCTTGGTGCTGGACAGGACAGCTCCTGAAATGCAGAGCCAAGCTAGTTCCCTGAGAAATACTCCCATTAATCTCAGTGAGGTATCACTGTTAATGTGTTGGTATAATCTGTCATCCAATTTAGCAGTGTCACTGGTAATAAAGTTTCATATTGCCTATGTTATCTGTTAATCTGAAAGCAGCAAAGTTTGAGGACACTGCTGAAGGGCCCAGACCTGCGCACAGCTGCATTTCAACAGCTGTGTGCCAGCAGTATCCCAGTATCCTGCCTTTATATTGATGTACAGCTTGTGGTGATGCAGCTGCTCACTTCCTACTCACTACCACACCCCCATCCTTGCATTCCTCTGCAACTCCCCAGTAATTTTCACTTTCAGGATGTAGAAATGTTCTGGAACATATGATGTGTACACCGTGACTGAAAGGCTGGCTGCTTTGTGGTTCTGGCAAAAACTGGGCTGACTCCTGTAAAATGAGTGCACTGACTCCTTCAAAGGTGCTCAGAGAGGTGTTCCATCTTGTCTCCATCTCCTCTCATTCCCTCTGCTCCTCTTTGACTCTTTCTTCTGCCTTCTCCCAAGCCACTGTCTTTTTCATTTCCTTCCCTGCTGCCTTGGACATTTGATCTAGACTCTACTTGCAAATGTCTCACAGAGTTTTTCTCCTCACTGTTTTCAAAGCCTGTTTTTCCACCTTTATTCTGTGGACACAGATCTTAAACCAGTGTAACTTGCTGTTGCTGGAGCATCAAAGATATACAAATTCAAGATATAGTAAAAAAAAAATCACTATTCAGACTTGTTTACTTTAAGAGAAAATAAGAACATTCATATCATGAAGCTTGACTGAGTGGAACTAGGTTTAAGAATGCCCCAACCATCATGACAGTGGTGATGAAACTGGAAGATTTTTTTTACTGGAAGTGTCTATTAAGGAGAGCATTAAATTACTCAGCACAGGTATTGTTAGAGCAGTCCTGACCAATAACATATTTTTAGTACCAGTGACTCTTGTTGAACTCATCTCTGTAATTGTTTTTGATGATCGAATGAATCAGAGTGCCCTAAAAACATGGCAATAAAAGAAACCCCTTATTATGGACCAAGGAACCATTAAGTCTAAGTCCTAAAAATGGGCATTTGGCATACAAGATTAAGGAAGCAAAAACCTTGCTAGTTTGGTTACTCTTATTTACAAAGTAAGAAAACCCAGAACCTTCAAGTACCTTAAGTAGTTTTGATTAAAAACGTTCTTAAGACTAGAAATATGTCATTATGCACTCAGCCAGAAATGCATTTTAATAAATGAGTCAAGGTTACAAGAAGGATGAAAGAACTTTTCTTACTGAATGCATCCTTCTTGTGGGGCACAGTCATGTAGTGTGATTGGAAGGAGCAACATACTGAACATGAACAGCCAAGGGCTGATTAATAAGACATTTAACCTATTATTTTTTTCATAGGACAAAGAGACTTTAGTTCTGTAAGGTATCTGTAAAATGAGTGTCCAAAATGAACCAGGCAATCTCAGTCTGATACCCAACAGACACCCATTTGGTACCTCATAGGTGTTTGAATAGCAAATCTGTTACTAATTACAATCCTTGACACTCAGGAGTACATGAGCTGTGTGGTTTGCCCTTATTTTTAGGTCAAATTGTACCCATGTACAATCTCCTGCCTGCCCTTCACAAGCACTGTCTACTTGTCCAGAGGTGGGGGAGTTCATACTCCTGAACTATTGATGAGCATTAAACTGTCACATAAAGACATACTGAATTCTGAAAGAGACATTAATGATCTGTATAGGATTATTCAAAGAGGGACACAGAAGTAGAGTCTGTAGTTTTCTCTGCATTGCAAAATTTTCCTGAGTTGTACAAATCCATCAAATGAATAGGCAGGCTCTGAAAGCCTCCTTTTTCCCACCCAAGATGAAAAACATAATTGCCACTGGGATGCCAGAGGTGAATGAGATTCTGTCAGGAGGTTATATTGATAAAAGTAAACATCCTACACAAAAGCTGAGTTTCTTTTGGCCGCTTGGCACAGATGAGTTCTTGTTACAAGCCTGCACAATAACCAGTCCCCTGATTTGTTAAACAGATAACAGAGAAGCAGTTCCTCAGTTGCCAAAATGGATGTATTAGTGACAAGACACTGCTAATGCTCCTAGCTATTCACTTGTTGGAGCTGACAGTGGTGATGGGTTGGCTTCAGAGACAGGAGAGCAGGACACAGGGAGCCAATTAAATGCAGTGGGGAGGGAGCACAGCAGCACAGCCTTAGTGAGGCACAGGAAATGGGTTTGGCAGGTACTTTACTGGAGAGTAAATCAAACATTTGGGGTAAATAAGGGGGAGAAAAGTACCCTTCTGCTTACTTTTGACTTCATAACAAACAGCATATGAGGATTTAGCCTTCCTGTCTTAGGGGTGTGCATGATAATGGAGGAAGGTGGTGGTTTCATTAAGGTTTGATTTAGAAGCTTTAGTGGCAAAGCTTGTTCCTTTTCTTGGATTTAGAGAACACAGGATTTGGGCTTTGTTAGCATGTTCAGGACATGTGGCAGCAGAACTACCCTGTGAAAAGTTTATGCTTTGTGTCCTGCAGACAGCATGGATATAGCTTTTTTTTCCTCACTGCAAACTGACCCAGATTTCTGCTTTATTTGACAGTCTTTTTGAGCATAGTGTGAAGGAGAGGCATCGCTTCTGGAAATTCATGTCAATGGTCTTGTGAAAGGAGCGTCTCTCCCTCCCTCAGCCTTCCCCCAATCTAATTAATAAGGTCATCGCACTGAAGGCAGGCTTATAAATAGCTTTCCAAACACTAATGGAATTAGTTCTGGCCTGGACAACTTTTCCAGGCTGACACAGGTATCAAAGAAGGGCTTGCTCCTTGGCATAGACAGCCACTTACAGCAGGAAATGTTGAAATGTAAACATTTACCTGATGTCCCAGCTCTTGCTGCCAGCACTAAACCTGAAATGGGATTACAGCATTGCTACTCATATCATAGAAAGACTTCTTGCAAGTGAAATAAGGGATTTCAGAGGGATGTACCTTGTATTAGATTACATTAGTGTGGATAATGAAATGTCAAATTCTGCTGAAGGTTTCTCATTTGTCACAATTTCTGAGGAAAGTGTATTTTTCATGTCCCACAAACCCACAAGGTTTTGTGGGGATAATAAACAGTTATCATGGGGAATAAAATCAAAGTACTTCCAGTCAATAGGAATCTTTATTTGTGGGATTCACATTCTCTGAACATAGAGAGACAATTCTCTCTCTTAGGTTTTTTCCTGGAGAAGCAGAGAAAAGAATGATCAAAACTATTCTTATCTCATTTGCTGCTCCTGTATTGTGCTAAAGTAGAATGCAATATGGAGATTGTTTACCCAAAGTGATGGTGTTTTGTTTCCTTGGCCTGTCAGGGCCAAGCGCTTGTCCAGACTGTCGGTCAGCAGATGGTCACGAGGTTTTCTTTAGTTTAGTTCTAGTTCTTGTTCAGTTTAGATGTAGTGTAATATAGTGTAATATAGTATAGAATAACATAGTTTAATAAAGTAATTAATTAGCCTTCTGATATCATGGAGTCCTGCTCATCATTCTCCCTGGTTGGGACACCCTGGTTTTCTGATATTTACTATGACAACAATTAATGGGAAAGGAATAGCACAGTTATAAACTCTCAAAAGAGAATGATGATTGAAAATTGACTATTTAAATCATCAGTGAATGGAGCCATTGAACCCCTTCAAAAGCAATGGCTGAATTATTAGCACTTGAAATCTGACATGAGACTGGAATTTTATAATGAAAATAAAACCTAAATGCATCATAGAAAATGTAAGCTCTGATTGTTTAAAAAACTTGAACCAAAATGTAAAGAGAATGTATCTGATTCAGAAACTTCAAATCAAGAAGCATGAAGCTCCTGAAAACATGAGACAAACATGAACTTATAATATGATTATCTATGTGACTAATGAAGTTTCATTACAGTAAAATAATGGAGAAACATTTTTTCGCAGTCTGTTCTATTTGTTTCATCTTCGCAGTCTGTTCTTCTGTTTGGCCTGTGTATTGCAATAGTCCTACCATGTATTGCATTTCCAGTAAACAAAGGGACATTTCAAGGATTTCAAAATGCTTATTGGGAAAACTGATAAAGGTCAAATTTTATATTAATTCATCTTTTCAATCAAATTCTTTGCTGTTGCATATTCTGAATATAACCTTCTCCTTAAATGAAGAAGCTGACACGAGGGCAGCAGGTGCTTCTTCATGTAACTGAGAAAAGATCACTTCTTTAGAGAAGGAGAGAAAAGCAGCACTTTTCAGTCTCTGAAATGGCCTTGGACCAGCTGCACAAATTCTGAGTCATCAGATGAATCAAGTCTGTTAATGACTGCAGAGAACTTTTACTTCAAAAAATGCAGAAGCATCCTGCTTTCAGATATTGATTCTGTAGTGCTTCCTTTGGGAAGCTTTACTCATAAAGGTGCCAGATTTCAAGGCTTTTTTAGAAATAAAAAATGTGAGAAGGGTTTAGCTTTTAGTAATTGTACCATAAAAAAGATGGTGACCCACAGCCCTTGGAACATCTATCAGTTTCTCTGGCAGAAATAAGTATGGAATTTTGGCTGAGAGGCAAAGAGCGAGTTGTTAAAGGTAAAATTCACTCATAAAGAGAATTTTATATGAAAGGCCAAATCAGGACAACCTGACTCAGGAGCTAAGCAGCTGCCATTGCCTTCAGCTTCAGACTGGAGAACACCTGAAAAATCACAGTTCAGTTTCTTAAACCAAAGGGATAAGAGTCATGAGGATCTGTGTTGTAGCCTGCCTTTAGGAAGTCTACAAGAGAGACTAAAGAATTACTCTACTGTATTATAACAGTATATCCTCTCAGTGTCATTAGATCCTAAGAGATGAGGTCTCTCACTCCATCCTCCAGTTGTCTCGTTATTGTGGCCTGCAAAGAAAAGCCCCAGCTATACCCCATCCTTGGGGAAAAAAAAAGACCATTTTTGCCCTCTCTCAGATGTAGGATTTTAGCCCCCAGAAGTGGAGGCTTTTGAAGATCTTTTTAGCATGCGTAACCCTTGCAGAACTAAATTATTTCTCTTTGGAACTAAATTATTTTCTCTTTGGGGATATATTTTAATATATCCCCAAATTCTTCCCTTTTCAGAAGTAAATGAAAAATGCTCACCCTTGCACCAAAGCCAAAATAAAGCAGTTCTGTGTTAGAATCCCAGTCCACAGTGTACCATCTTTAACTGATGTTTATAACATTGACACACAAAATCTTTTCCCCTCCCTTCTCCCCATCACTGGGATTTTGCTCTGTGAATGTCTGCCATCCACTTTTAATGTGCCACTCTTAATTCCTCATTTCTGACATCACAATCAATGAAGGGAAATAAGCTGTTACCTAATGGGGCTGACACAAAATCCATTTAAGTTAACGGAAAGACACTCATTGTTTCCTATCAGCCCTAGGTCAGGCCACAGCGAACAGAGTGGGTGGAATTTAGCCCATCATTTGTCATCTCAGAGGAAATGATTCCTACATCCCATTTGGACTGCTTAGAGATTTTAAACATATTTAGCAGAAGAAAACAGATTGATTTCTTGTCAGTTGTTAGATGGTTGAAATTTTACTCTGGTTGGATAGTCTCTCAGTTTAAAATTATACTTAGTTTTCTCAGTAGTTAAAAAAAAAAACCAAATATAGGAGAGAAAGATCAAGGTGCGTGTAAGTCAGTGAAACTGAAGAGGTGCCTGACTGCCCTGTGCAGGTCATGAAGCATTATCTGCACAGGAGCTCAGCCTCACTGGCAGGGGCTGCACAGGGCCTGTGAACTCACCCTGCCCTTCCTGCCAGCTAGCTGACAGCCTCTCAGTGTTATTTATTTTAGGTTTCCTAAATACATTTGGAGAGGGAGAAAACATCTGTACTTCAACACATAGCGTTGTCTTAGGTCTTCTAGGTTTTGTAAACAGACAATAAAATACAAATCCATTTTTCTCTATTGCTTGCAAATGTTTACAAATATCATTCAGAATCAAAATGAACATGTTCTTTAACATAGCCCAACAAACATCAGACACACTGTCCCTACTATATCTCCCAGTCTGAATAATGCTTGTTAGCCTTGGGGAGAGGGAGAAGGGTGCCTGGCAGGGACAAGAGGATCCGAGGGATTGTCTAACTTGCAATTCCCCTGATAAGCTCAGAGACTGTTTCTGCAGTGTTTCTGCAGAAATAACTTCTGTTATTTAAGGACAAAAGTCAAAATGTTCTGTTTCTTGGTTATGGTGTCTTACAAAGAGTAAAGGGAGTTTCACCATGTCCCTTCTGAGCAGCAGGAAACTCTTGGGCTATATCATTTAGTTGCTGATGGCCAGGCCAAGTTGCTGAGAGGTCAGAGGACTTGCAAGAAACAGAGACATCAAGAAGTTTGATTTCAGTGCAAATTTATCTACTCTGCTCCAAACAGTGATTGCAAAATAAGTGTTACTGCTGCTGGCAAGCTTTGTGAAGCCTTACATCCACCATCCACTTAGTTCTGTCTGTCCTTGAGTTAGTGTTATAAAATGTGTTATCTTTGATGGAAGGGATGAGTTTTCAGACAGACTCTGACCTGACTTTTCTTTCTGCTGTGGTGGATGAAAGTCTACAGCATTCCAGTAATATTACTGAGGGATTGGACTCACACAAATGAGACTCTGACCCCTCACATAATTGCTGGAAGGACTAAAGGGAAAAAAAGCCCCTAATACTTGGGAAGTTTTTAGGAGCCATTTGGAAAGTGATTGGGTAAACAACAATCCAGAGGGGGCACAGGAGTCCCTCACCTTCTTTTTAAATCCCTCAGACTGCAAATTCCTGTCCTCCAGATTCCTGGGTCTTGAGGCTCAGTAGTAATATTTATGAGGAGAGACTGGTTGAACAAAATCAAGAAATAAACAGACAATGCCCCTGATGAAGAGCTGAAATGGAAATTTTTGTGGGCACAGATCATGTCTTTCCAGAAACTGTTCCTTCCCTGAGGCTGTCACTTCTGAGCTGCTTCTGGTTGCCCACAGAGGGGAGTGAGGATCCTCACCAGGGCCTAACCTTGTTCTGCTGCACTGGGTGTTACAAACTCTTATCTATTGCTTGTGGGTGCTAAATTGCAAGGCCACATTTTTGGGAGCAGAACCCAGAGCCTTGGAGGAAGGCCATGCTTTCAAACTCTGTTTCCTCAGTAGCTTCCCCAGCGCTGGGGCCACGGTGCTGGCAGGGGATCAAAGCCCAGGAATTGCTGTGCTGTGCTCCGGCTGTTCCTCCTGGCTGAGGTTACAGCAATCTCCTCCTTTCTGTATGGTTTTAGCAGGATCAGTTTTATAAATTACAGGGCAAGATACAGCCCTGGTGTGAGCGTGGGGCTGGGGAGGGCACAGGGCTGCTTGTGTCCCAAACAAACCACTGTGGTGGCATCTGCCCTTGTCTGACCCTGCTGGCACCTGTGCCCTGTCCTGCTCCTACTGACTGCCCTAGGCTCATTTCAAACAGCCTCACATCTGATAGAAATAGGAATGATGGCTTCTGAACTGCCTGCAATTTTTTGGAACTTTACAGGAATCTTGAACTTTACAGGAGCATTTTACTTAAATTCTAGAAAACAACCCCAAAGCTATTAGCAACCTGGCACTGGAAAAACCTCTGTGGAGGTTTAGTCAAAATGACAAAAGTCTCTATCCAAAATTTATAAAGGCATTTTCAGTTTTTCACTGGAAGTCCAAATTCCCATGTTTTGTCAGTAGAGCTATACTGGGTACATTTCAACTAACATTAACCATTTAAAAGCTCCTTAGTGTCCTTAAAGACAAAAAGGAGAATGCTTCCTTTGAGGAAAGATGCCCCTTAGCAAAGGAGAGGTGATACTTTAGAGGAGTTAATCTCTTCCCTTTTGTTCTGGAGTTTTGGTGGGGCAGAGGCTCAATTTTGGGATGGTGATATTAATCCCATACAAACTGAGCAATGGGCTGTGCCCCCACTTGAAACTCCTGCAACATGGAAGGTTAAAATAAATGGTTGTTAAACTCCAGGCTGTATAGTACATGACACATTAGTGCTGCTTTTAGTCATCAATATATTTCTATTTAAAGATGACCGAGACTTTTAAGTCTGATGATTATTCATATTAAAAGTGTTTCTTTTTCATTTAAGATTTTATGCTGTCATGCAGACATCTCCATAATTAAATGTGTGCTTGACTCTTTCTGTTTCCAGTTAAGTAGACATTAATGGGAACCTACCAAAAACAATTGCCAGAAATGTTCCTGCACTTTAATTTGAAAATATTAATATCAAATTACAGTGATGATAAAAGTCCAATATGAGATCACTAAAGGGACTCAAGGCTAAATAGTTTTGGAATCATCCAAGGTAGTTTGTTCAAACTGCTCTTTTTCTCACAATTTTTTTATAGCCACAGTAGAAATCTATTCTCCATTGCATGAGGACAGGTTTAAAATTAAACACTTTTACGCACAAAATCTTCCCACTTATAAAAGAGTAGTGCTGAAGTTGCAAAATCAAAGACCTTAATATTAGGGATCACCAAAATTCAAGTCAAGTCTGTCTTAGCCTGTCTCTATCTAATATTGCACACGATTTAATGCCACAATCAAACAGTATTTTTCTGGTGGGAAAAATCACACAACTGAATGGGCTATGTTCATTTTGGGAGCAGCTACTCAATATTTCATTTTTCAATATGTGGCATAGGGTTTAATCCAAGCTGGGAGGGAGAGGTCTTACACACTGCAGTCTTGATAACCTGATCTCATCCTTAGTCATTTACAGAGCAGCCCTAATCTAACCTAGGCACTGAATCCACATGCTAAAATTTTCCTGTGAATTTTTTTGTCTTTAGAATTTTCTTTCCCTACAGTAAGAACAAATAACCTGCTGCAGTGCCTGCGGGAGGGAACTGCCTCACTGAGTAAACAACCATGGCTTATCCTGCCTTCCCAGGGAGCAAATGGATGCTTGAGATAACCTGAGGTATAGATGGTATTGTACCATTGACTGGAGATCCCAAAGGTGCTCTTTTTACAGCCACTTGCCAGGCCAAAGCTTTTCTCTGTGCAGGAGGATTTCCATCCTTGCAGCACTGCTCTGTCATGACTTTGCCTCTGTTCCAGGCTATGGAGTGGGACTGAGCTACTCATTAGACAACCTGCAGACCAAGCTGTAGGCCCATGACACAACCAAAATTGGATCAATTCTTTTGTGACAAGTGAGCAGGACTTTAAATGGGTATGTTGTCTGTACTCATCCCTTTGCTGCTAAGGAGCAGAGAAAAATATTTGTACAACTGCCTTCACAAATCCAGTTCTCATAAACCCTCTGCCTTCCCTGCAATAAAAAGCTGCCAAAAAAGATTGGCTGTTCATTAAATTTTGCTGTGGGTGATTAATGTGGCTGCCTCCAAAAGCAGTCATGCCCTCAAGACTGAACATGGCCTGGCAGGAATGACCCAGCTGTTCTGACTGGCTTTGAGGGCAGATCCTCAGCCTCTCCTGGGAGCTGTGACTCCAGTGCAGCCAGGGCTGCTCTCTGGACATTTATTCCAGCTGCTTAGTAGCACAGCTTTACATCCCAAATCCTGCTTTTTATCCTCACATGTGAAAACCCAAGCCAAGCAGCTCAGAGTCTCTGCTTTGGTCACAATTTACCCACTGCAGCAAGGGTTTGCTGGAGGAGGGTTGGAGAACAGCATCATGAAGATGTGTCTACTCCAGCTGGAAATTTCTGCACAGCTCCTAGCTTGAAGGGGAGTGGAACAATGCCCATCCTTCTGTTGACAGTCGCACAGAGGAGGTGGCAAAGCTGCTCGTATTTGTTGTCAAAAATGGACATGCTAGCAGGGGCCACAGCCTGAGCTAAGCCTGGGGGAATGTGGGCAGCCACTCTGCATGCCTGCCCAGGGAGCTGTGCCAGCTCACCTCCACCTTGACCTCACACAGCCCCTGTTATTCCAGCTCTGGGTCCAGCTTGGAGCAGCAGCTTTGTCCTCAGTTCAGGAGAAGGGTTTGTTTTGATGGAAGGATGATTAATGTGCCTCAGTTCCATAGCTGTAAAATCCCTGGGGAGATGGGGCATGTCCAATTTGTACTGTGCCACAGCCAGGTGAGCACAGCACCAGGTCCCTACTCGGGCATGACTGTGCTTAGGCTCAGTATTTACCTGACTGCAAAAACTACAGCTGCTTTCCTCATTTTATAGTGACAAAGCTGGTATCCACTAACCATTCCACTTGAAAAAATACCACCCAGCTCCCTAGAGAGACCACAGGGAGAAACCATCAGCTATAGCAAACTTTTTCTTGTGGGATCAGGGAAATTGCAATCACTTTCCTTACACTGGGACTTGAGGCAGCATTGAAGGAGCGAGCCCTGTCTTCTGCTGTCCTGCAGGGGAGGTAGTGAAACTCATCTCTTTATTTTATTAAAAATGGGCTAAAACCAGTGTAGAAAAAAGCCATCCTCAATCAAAGAAGCCCTTGGCTGATGGCAGGTCCTGCCCTGCAGAGCAATCCTGGCCTGGGGCAGCATCACTGCAAGACTTTTATGATTTAAGGCCTGAGGGTATTTTGTATTTGCACATTCATCCTTCACATAACCATGTCCATGTTTACATATGGCTGCTCCAGATTTTACCCTGATTTCCCAACCAACAATCCCTGTCATTTCCTCCTTGACTCACCTCGAAGCCAAACTGTTCATTGCTGGTCTGGGAGTGCTCATCACCAGTGTTGGGTAAATGCACTGAAGCAGCAGCAAGGACAGTTTGGTGACATTTCTTCCCATACGCCAGTGTGGTTTATTTTATGTTCACTATGGTTTATTTTCTTATTTTGTGCTAATAAACTCTGCAAATATAAATATCAAGCCAGACTGGTTTGTGTGGGTATTTGACATTGATAGAATAAATTACCTTTCCTATGTATTTTCCATTATATATCTGCTTCCATTTTGTGCTGCATACGGACATGAGAAGGAAACCTTTGCCATCACAGCCCTTTGCAAACACAGTTCTCTTCCAAGCTTTTGGTCTTACTACTAAATAAATATGTATGCAAGATAGCCCTGGTTTAGTACTAAAAAAACCACTATTATTTATACAGCTTCCAAACCTCTACAAATTCTAATTTTTCACACAGCAAACTTGTTCTAAGACATGGAGCTGCAGAGGATCTTCCACAGCTGTGCTTACACCACCTCCAGGACCAGAAACCCAAAATGCGCAGTAGAGACCAAAGCTGTGGTTTTTTCACTGAACCCAAATGAAGTGTCTTCTTAACTCAGGGGAAACAAAATACACCTGAGAGCTGAATTTCCTCTGGAGGTACCCAACCCTCTCCTTTGGCTGTGAAAGCAGACTGAATTTCTAATCAGGCACTCAAGTCGGTAAAAGAGGAGCTATTCCATAGCCATGAGCTTGGGCTTGAAATCTGATTGACCCCATAACACTGGTTCTGGAAGAAATCATCTCACCCAACAAAAAGGGTAAAAGAAGGAAATTTTTCAATACTCTGAAAGGCAACAAGATGCCTGACCAGTTTTGAAGCCTTTTGGTAAAAAATAAAAAAAAATACAGCTGAGTTTTATCAACTGCAGACAAATATTTTATTTTCATTTAGAAACTCCTGCAGCCTGTGGCTACATAGTCCCAAACCACTCCCAGAGCAGCATCACTCTGGCTCTAAGGCAGAAGTCCTGTCCCATCCAGGGTGAGCACTGCAGCTGCTGGGCTCTGTCTCCACATCACCCAAATTTCAAACTTGCACTGGGCACAGTTCCAGACCCACATGGCCAAGAAGGGGACCCACAGGGAGGTAATCGAGTAGAGGAGAGCCCCAAACCCAGCATTTCCTGAATTCATTCCATTCTCAGTCATTTCTATTTGGTTCATTTTCTTCCACTTCACTTCTAGGATGGCCCTGCCAGGTTAGACACAGCTCCTGAAGCCTTGCAGAGATGTTTTTATATTGCATCTTATATCATTATATATTCTTATGTATTTTATACAGTCTTATATGTATTTATACACACACACACACAGAGGCAGGTCACCCCTGGTTTGCCAGCTGGACTGGACTGCAGAAGTGACAGGAGAGCAAAGGCTGGGGAGATTTACAAATCTGCTCTATACATTGCAACAAGCCTCATGCAAAGTCAACACGGCCTTGCATCATAAAGCACAGCCTGGAGCCAAGAAACAGCTCAGCTGGAGAAGCCAGCTGAATGGGGAGAGAACAAGCCTGTTCAGGTAAGAGCTCTGCATCTTAAAACATGTCCTGACATATTCACAAGAGGAGGTTAGGTATTTTTGAAGTTGATTTTTCTTTTCTTGCAACTCCCCAATCCTCTGAGCTCATTAAAATTAAGACATTCTAATTTCCAGGAGTGGCTAACAGGGAAAGGTCAAGGAAGGACTTCTTTGTAATGTTGACTCTCAAATTCCAGGGAGAAGAACAGCAGGATTTTCATTAAGCCACCATCAAATTCTAAATTACTGCACTGTCAAAGGAAAGTAGGACTGCCATTATACAAAAGAAAGTAAAAGAAAAGACCTGATGATTTATAGCTTGTACACAGGTCTGTCTGAAATGGGGTCTTGGGCTGACAAAAACAAGGGTCTGGTTACCAGCAGCTGGTCCTGGCTGGGCACAGAGCAGCCAGAGCTGCTGGGTCAGTGGTGTTACACATCCCCTCTGCACAGCAGGTTTTGTGGGGATGAGAACATTCTTAGAACCCCAGTTCTGAAGATTCAGAATTACTCAAAGAATGTTCTAAAGTCTTGAAAAGAAACAAAGCAGAAGTTTTTTGCTGTTGCACCAAGCCTCAAATAAAGAAAGCAAGCCCTGGGAACCCAGTGAAATCTGTACTGAACAGGACAGTCAGTCTCTTAGGGAAGCACTCCAGTGTAAAATCCAGAGCTGTTGCTTGCTACTTTGTGGTTTGTATTTCCATGGATAGATGCCAGAGGAAGACAGTCTGATTAGACAAATTACTTTTGTTCAAAATGAAACAAATATTTGATTTTATTCATCCCATCTTCAGTTGAAAAAATGCCATCTGTCCACTAAAAGGCATCCTGACTTCCGACTGAGCAATAAACATTGCTTGAGGCCCTCAAAGGGAAAACAAAGGGAGGAGCTGAATCTGTCAGGTGCAGCTCTAATGACATGAGTTTGGGGTGGTCAGAGCTGTAGCTGCCTTTGTCCCACAGGAAAGCTTTGCTCAGATCCATGGGTTGGATCTGAAGACCAAGACACTGTCTTTTAACAGTTAATTAGCTGCACCAATTAGTGGTCACGTTATACAAAGAGTGACAAAATGAGTGTGAAAACCAACAGTAAGAGAGCAGCTGGATCTGAAAGCAGGCTGGAATAGCAGAAAGCAGGGGCAGCATATCCAGCAGCCAAACTGTGGCTTGACAGAGGCTCTGCAGTGTGGCAGCCAAATAGAAATCATGGTTGTACCTGTGCAGATTTGGGCCCCTCTCCTGCATTGCAGTTGCATTCGTATCAGCCCCAGGTGTTTGCACTGAAATCCTGTTGAGTTGCCTTGAGTAGCTTCTGCCTGCAGCAGGGACAGGGAGAACAGAGCTCAGCACGTGGGCTTCAGACCCATCCAGGGTCACATCCCACTCCCGAGCAACAGAATCTGTCCCCTGCAAATCCAAAAACTGGACATAGAAAGACTGCTGGTTTGTGGGGAGACACCAAGTGCACATCATATGCTGTACCTGTATCCCAGAATGTGCTTTTTGGAAAGTTGATGCTTAGGACAGCAGTTGCATGTCAATGTCAAATAACCTGCCCTGTCCCTTGAGCTTCTGGAGAAAAGGGGTGACCCAAGATGAGGTGAAGGATGAGAATCGAGCTGGGGTGACTTCTGTATTGAATTTAAGACACTGTAATACAGGGTTAAAATAGAAGCACCTGCAGCCTTTATGCAAGAACCTGTAATTATGTGCACTGGCAGGTCTCAGCATGTGGAGCTGTGTGCATGCATTATACACTAACATGGGGCTAGCAACCAGAGAAGCCAATAGGGTTGCTACATTTTGCATTCTATATTATCTTTTATTAGGAGACATGCATTATGATGGTTTCAGTTTTTTAAATCCAAACATAAAAGCATTTTCTGACTGCACCACACACAGGAGCAGCCTGTGCTGTGCCAACAGCCAGGGCTGCACCTACAAACCCAATTATCTCTCTGCAGCCTTGCCCTGCTCTGGTCATCTGGGGCACTTGCTGTCCCCATCTCCCAGGCTGAAGTCATGATCAGGCTCACTGAGAGTTCTTAGCCCAAAGTGCCCCTTTGAACTCAGGGCTGCTTTGAGCCCTCAGTGCCTTCTGGCAGGTTGTGCTGGGGGTTTGAGACACTGTGATCTGGCCAGCAGAGGTTTATCTGCTAAGACAGAAAAGCTGGTGCCCTGTAGGAACAGAGCTAATCTGACAGGCTGGCACTTCAATCAAACGAGAGTGGCAAAATGCTCCTGACCCAAGAGGATGCTCTTGAGCTCTGCACTGACAAGATGCAGTGACAGGAGCTGCCCATGCTCACAGCACTGTTACACACTGGTAGCACAAATCCCATCTGGCCCCGCTCAGGACAGGCATTCCTGCCATCCAGCCAGGTCCTGGTGCTCATCCTGGGGGAACTGGCCTCTGAGGATGGGCAGGGAGCTGATGAGACCCAGCTTCCACTTCCAGCCATCTGCACAGGATGGGAAGTACCTGGAGATCCAAGGGTACCCTGCTCATTGCAGGCAGGTGAGTGCTGCTGCACACCTGCCTGGAAAGAACTCATAGCAAAAGGCTGGCCCTGCTCCAGTCCAGGTAAGGGCAAGATTTTGCTATATGTAGAAACAAAGAGAGGTGCTTCACCCTCATGTAATGAGAGCACAGCCTGGGCTTTAGCTTTTTGCCTTCATCCATTTCTTCCAATAAGTATGCCTTGACTTCTTCTGCTCAAAAAAAAAAAAAAAGAAGAAAATTATCTGGCCTCTGTAACATCGGTGACTCCAGAGTACATTGAATGCTTCCCAGCAGAGAGGGCACAGAAAAAACATGGTCATCTCCTCCCTAGCAGCTGTTAAACAAAACAGGAAAAGGCAGCCCTACAGCATGACCGTGCTTTGAAGCTCTGCCCTCCGGGCCAGGCTTTGGCCACGGTTGGGGAAGTTTTAACAGCACCATTCACCCACCTCCTTGCTGGTGGTGGGACCTTTCTTTGCCTACTTGCCTCAAACATGACTGCCCTCTCCTCTGGGAGCTCTACCCCAGGTTGGGGTATCCTCTCTTTCAGTGCACAAGAAGAGCAAACAGGCTACGGAATAAAAGCACACGTTTGCCTTCAGCAGCTGAAGAAGGCAAAGTATTTTCTGTTTGCAAAAGGGGAAGATCAGAGAGTCCATCTGCAGAACAGTTTCCCATTAACCAGCCTATGATAATATCTTACACTCTCCTAATGGCAGTTCAACTGTCACCCGACCAACAGATGGACTTTTGTAATACTGAGAGCACAAATTCACAAGAGGAGGGAAGCCTCAGCATCTCATGGCTTACAGAGTTGGCTGGAGGGGAAACAAAAAGGTCCTTTGTCCCTTCAGCTCTCCAGAGGCAATAATGGGGGAGCAGCATGTCCCCTCCCAGGGCAAATAACCTTGCCAAGGCAGTTAGAAAAACATATGGATGTGACATGGATGATCCCTATCTCCTCCTTCAGTCATGGCTTAACAGTCTCACCTGTCCCAGCAGTTCTCTAATCTCTACCACCAAGAATTGGTGAAAACGTCCCTCCTCCCAGGAAACCCAAACACTATCATGTTTTGTAAATACACATCCCAAAGCTGTGGTGTTAATATTTCACAGTGATTTTTTCCATGCCAGAATGAGTTAAGGTAGGAGTCTCTGTCCTGGCTTCAAATTTCCTGGCTTCCCCCTGTCTGCGTCACAACATAATTCTTTCCAGCAGCCTTTTCCTCAGATGTTCAGAGTTAGCATTGGGATCCCTGCCAGTTTTCCTTCCCAAAACAAACAGGGAGCCTCCTGATGCCAAAGATTTGCCTTCTATTCATTTCTCTAGGGATAGAACACTTGGCTTTACAAGCGATGCCCCGATTTTCAATTCAGGATATGTATATAAATAAAAATGCAGCTTTACAGAGCCTTGTCTGCACTAGAAAAGACTGGATGGTGTGTCCCTAACAAGCTGTCTCTCTCCATCAACTGTAAATAGAGCTTCAATTAATTAATGAGATTATCTGCCAAGTTAGTACACATTGCTTCAGCAAGGAAAATAAGGCTTATTGTCAAATTACTTTTTGCTGGTGTAATCATGTCAGCATCAGAGTTTTTGCTAGTAATAAAAACATCCACCCATTATTAAACCACTCTGGTTCCAGTGTAAACCTGGTCTAAAACTAAAGCCCTGAAAAGTGATAAAATACCATTCCCATCTCAGTAAAAAGCTTTTCTTTTCCTCCAGTGTCCCTGGGCTCATAACACCTCCCCTGCCCTGGTGACCTGCCTGCTTTGCCTGGAGGGCTGGAAATTGCAGAGCTGCTGGTGGCTGATGAGAAATGATTTAAAGGAAGTGTTGCTGTGAACCCTGCAGAGAGCAAACCACAGCCCTGCACTGCTCCCCGTGGGGCACAGCTGAAATTTGGGTAGATTCTGTCTCACTAAGAGACATGTCCTTCAGGCTCAGGACAGGTTGAAGGTTTGTCCTTCAGCAAGCCCAGGCTGCTGCTGTCTGCTCTTTTGGAAGGAAAAATGGTAGGTTTCCTCTTTTTGAGGAAACAAGTGTGTGACTTACGTCAAATCTGTGCTCTAAATGCTCCTGAAGCAGGAGGAATGCAGAGAATGGGAAAGAAATCACCTGTAATAAGCACTGTTAGTATGCCTCCATCAAGTATTGTCTTTTTTTGGTTGTTGGTGGGGAGGGTATGAGGTGCAATGGACAAGGCACCTACAGACATTAAATCATGTGCTGCTACTCACAGATTTTTTCAATCCACCTTTTATGCTCATTATATTCCCTTTATGTGTGCCCAGTTTCCAGCAATAAACTTAAGACAATTCCCATTAATCTCTCAGGAATTCAGGGGGTTTGTAATTTGAAGAAGGCAAAGGTGGAAATGCCCAATCCCTGCCTCCCCTCCTCTTTCTTGAAAGGTTTAGCCCTAGAATTGACCTGAATTTGTATATTTATTTTACATGAAAGAAGTGGCAGAGATAAAAATAGAATGTGAAGAATATTACATAATTAAGTGATAAAATGATATTGACTACTTAAGTAATATAATTATTACAAATAAAGGTGGATGCTAAGCCTATATTCCTTGCTCGTGCTGAACTCAACAGCAGTTAAATTCAGTATATTTTTAGAGTAATAAAGAGCTATACCATGGGCCCAATCAGCTTCAATACTGAAGGAGTACAAAATGAGAATGCTTAAACGATATGTCCAAGTCTTCTAGGCATTCAGGAAGAGACACAAATATATAATCATTCATAATTAACAATTTCTCCATAGCACCACCCGTGAAAGGATCTCATGTTCCTTCATAAATATTAATTAAATCAACCCTACACCCCACTTGTGTAACAATTATTACTGACATTAACAGATGGAGAAACTAGGGCACAGCTTCATTGCCCACACAGAGCATCTGCTGCAGATTTGGGATGAGACTGACCCATCCCCAGCCAGGGCTGAACCGTCAGATTCTGGATTTGGATGCCTTGTGACAAGGATCTGCCTCCAAAAACTGCCCCTGATTTGTCACATTAGGGTGGAAATGCCTCTTTGAAACATTAGTGTCAAACAGTGTCAGTGTTAGACAGGGAAACCAAGGAGCAGTGTCTCCAAGGAAACCAGCATATGTGAGGAGGAAGAAGTAAGGAAACTAAAGCAGGAGCAGAACAGAAGCTAGAGAAGGCATCTGTTCAGATTTTTCTGTTTTTTATCATTCTGCTATGATTTTCTCTAGTTAAGTCAGATAGCTTTCTGCTGTGGATGTCAGAGCAATTTATTTATAAACAATTAATTTAGCTTTCCACCACCCTAGCACGAAGAACCAGACCTTCACCTCAGAGCCCTGAGAGCTGCCCCAGGAGTCCACCTGCTTTCCTCGGGGGCAGCAGCCACCTGCAGACTCCAGAACACGTACACCATGCCTCCCATCCTTCTCACATTCACATCCTTGCTGAGGCTCCAGCTGTCATTCCATCCAGGAGCCCCTCAGGGACCCCTGCAGGACACGTGGATTCAGTTCAACCCCAAGAGCCTACCTGACAGAACAGATCCTACAAAGGGAATCAAGCACTTGGGAGAGCCACCAAGTCATTTGGGCTGGAGCAGAGCCAGGACACACAGGTGAGTGCTTTGCCATATAAAAGGTACACAGGTAGCTCAAGAGACTTAGGCTTGTGGAGTTTGATCCCTCTAAAAGATGACAAATGGGCTGTAGGGCTCCCCAAAGCAGCATTGGCTCATGGTTGGAAGAACAGTATTTCCAATTAAACTCCCAATACCAATTCTTACCACCTGGCATTCCCCCCACAGCACCATCACACAAGCTGAAAGACTGATAACTCAAGGTGATGCAGTTCTAGGCAGTAAAAATTATTCTTAAGTACTTACAGCTAAGGGGTTTGACTTGGACATGTCACTCTGCTTCTACACTCAGCACTATCAGAGGATGAAACAATGTGCTGATAAAAAAAAATAAGACAAGATTAACCCCTTTTCAAATTCAAAACAATCACTGCATGGGAAGGAATTCTCCCTGGCAAATATGGGTTAGTCTGTCTGGTCTAATCCTCTACTCATATGTAGTGCTTATTAGGGATTTTAAAAAGAAATCTGAAGGCTTAGACAGTATGTTTACAGTGGAACAGCCTCACATGAAAGATGAATTTTCAGTGACTTTAATGACACATTTGACTTGAATTAATGTTGGAGGACTCTGGAATTTTTTTTTCCTGTTGTTTCTGTAAAACCCTTTAATAAAGACTTTACAGAAGCAGTAATTTGTGACTTTAAAAGCACACTATGCCAACTGTAAGAGAGCCAATGCAGACTGAATTCCTGCTTCCTGCAGAACAGCAATAAATCCTCCCAGCACCCCTGAGTTCCCTTCAAATCAGAGAGCTACAGATATCAGAGTGCCTTGGTGACTGCAGCTCACCCAAAGCAGATGTTGTAAGGCTGTGCCCAGGGTTTGCCCAGATTTTATGTGGCTTGTTCAGCGACTTCTCTGATCCACCTGCATTGTTGTGGGAGAATATTTTATTTTGTTCTCTTGGATCCTACCGGAGTTAGTCCATGGACTGAAATTCAAGTGCAGCCCCTGTGTGCCAGTTTTGTAATGATAACCCACTTATGAGTTACATAAATGACTAAGAAGAGAGAAATCTCAGTGCAGAGGGCAGAAGAGCAGAGAGAACTAACCAGAGACACATGGAGCAAAGCACAGAGGGGACACAAGCTGCCCGGGGATGCCCCATAAGCCAAGGGCAGAACTGGGAAGAGAGCATATTTCCTAAATCCTTGTCAGTCCATCCCACATTCTCCAACTCATATTGCTTATGAATAAATGTTAATACAATTTTACCCACATCTCACTCATTTGCAAAGGGCACCTGCTGCAGAGCAGGATTTCTGTGTTGGATATCCTGGCCTTACAATCCTGCCCAATCCTCTGGGCAAAGCATGTCTCCATAGGCACAGGCAGGATTAAGCAAGGCACAAACCCATCCTCAAAGGGCAGGGATAGAAGAGTCAGATTCAGGGGCTCTTTCCCTGAATTTATGGATCCCACAGCCACATCCTGGTCTTCCCCGTGTGGGACAGGGCTTGGAAGATGCTGCAGGTGTCCCAAAGCGATAGCTCAGTCTCTGCAGAGCTCCTCTGCAAGGCTCAGTTTGGGATAGAAAGCAACAAAGCCTGGTTCAGGATGTTTTGTTCTGTGTGAATTCCAGCAAGAGATTCACATTTTACACACAAGGTTGCAAAGAGCAACCCTGCTGTGGGAGTATTCATCCCTGTTTCCTCTCAGTGATGCAAATGGCATGGCAGAGGACTGCAGGCACTCCAAGGAAGACAGCTTTGAGGCTGATTTCTGGCAAGCTTGGCCTGATAAAAGCCCATTTGCATGCATTAATCTTGACACAGCCATTAAGTAAAGCGTGGCAGCAGAGACCTCCCCAAAGCAGTAATTTCACTCACAGGGACTTGATTACTTGGCATCCTCATTACACACTCAAGGACTCTCTCCCACTAATAATATTCTAATCCTGGTCTAGTATAAACAATATTCCAATATTAGCCTAGTAAGACAAATTACTCCAATATTGGTTTAGAAAAAATATACTGGTATAGACAAAACTAAGAAAGCCATTTTATTCCTGTTGGGAAGACAAAGTCCTGATGCATTTTAGTTTTTCATTTTCCAGAAAGGGATTTACCCTATGTTTACCTTTCTGCTATCAGAAGGAAAGTATCATTTGCTGCTTTTAACTCCACATTTTGGAGCAGAGTCCACCAACTATCATAACTGACAAATGTCTTAATGAGAGAACAATGGAAACTGCTCCTGTGTCTGCAGCCTCCCCAGGCACAACTTCCTAAAACTTAAGGCTGAAAACTTACCCTGCCAAAATCAGCAGCTTTGCCATCAAGCTTCAAGGAACCAGGGATCTGTGGTTATTGCACACAAAACTACTGTCATGGGTTGACCCTGGCCCAATGCCAGTGCCCCCATGAAAGTATATTTCCCAGAATGGCTACTGTGAGATGTGACCCAAAATACAGCAAAGCAGGCTTCATCATCTCAGGGATAAAGGAATACAACTTCATTACATGTACTACCAACACAAAAGGGAAAAAAACCCATACACACACAATATCCACAATGGAAGTCTTCAAACCACTTCTCCTCCCCCCCCTTT
>VZRH01003911.1:460124-530232 GCA_013397555.1 Urocynchramus pylzowi | reverse complement strand
CTGCCCAAAGCACCCCAGGGTCCCTCAGGGCTCCGGCCTGGCCTGCCCAGAGCACCCCAGGGTCCCTCAGGGCTCCGGCCTGGCCTGCCCAAAGCACCCCAGGGTCCCTCAGGGCTCCGGCCTGGCCTGCCCAAAGCACCCCAGGGTCCCTCAGGGCTCCGGCCTGGCCTGCCCAAAGCACCCCAGGGTCCCTCAGGGCTCCGGCCTGGCCTACCTCGGCCCCGGCCGGCCGCAGGGCTCACCCCCTCCCACCCAGACACAGCTGGGCAGGGGAGGTCAGCTCTGTTCCCCCGCTGGACCCAAAGAGAGGAAGTTCCCCTGGAAATGCTCTGTTTTAACCCCTGTGTGTTTTCAGAGGCATATTCAGGTCCCCAGTGGCCACACCAGGTGCCAGTATTCACATCTGGCCACTGATTGGTTTGACTACCACCTTCCCAAAAACTTCCTTCCTCGTCAAACCACCACAACAACATATCTATATCTGGAGAATTTCAGCTATCTAAAAGTATTTTAGATATTAACACAGCCTTGCAAGACTGTTTTACCTACAGAAACAAACACAGTGGCAATGAAATGGTGACATGGTGTCATTGCATTATTTACATGACCTTCAGCAAAGAACCACAGCTTCTTTGCTGGCACTGTGGCATTTGGTGCCACAAGAACTGTGCCATGCTCTTTGTGATATTTTTGAGCTCTTTTTAGTCCTCCCCCAAGGTCTTACTAACAAAGGTCATCAAATTAACAAATGTTCTCGAATGCCAGGGATCCCTTATCACCAAGAAGGCTCCTAGAATGTTAAATGATACATGAACACACAAAAAACTTTAAAGAGCTTACAGGCTGAAGGGAAGGCAGATGGGAGAGCCCAAGGAGAGACAACCCACCCTGCGTGGGTGACAGCAGCCATAACACACGAGCAGCTCAGTCACTGCCACATTTTGCCAAAGCAGCTGCAACGAATTGCACTTTTTCAGTGCTAAATAACCAAAAGAAGACATTCAATGTAGTTATTTCAGCATGATACATGGAAGAGAATCATGGCACCAACTTCTGATTTAGCAGTTTCATCACATCAAGGGTTTTACTTCAGTTTAAACCCACCCATCTGGAACCTTCCTTCCAATTCAGGCTTCCTTCCCAAACCAGGCATATCCATGACTCCCAGGGTGCAAAGGACAGCTTGAAAACAAAACCTGGGTTCACCCACAAGAATTTAGAAACCAAAAGAAAAAACACTAAGAATTCTGGCTCCTTTTTTTAAAATACAGTTAAATAAAAGGTACTCTTGAGATTTCTTTGCCAGAACCAGGATGCTCTGTGGCTGATCCAGAAACCAGCATGTCTGGGGATGTAGCACAGGCAGACTGTTCCTACCCAGCTGGAGTACAAACCATGCAATCCAGCCAACAGCTTTGTTCAACTGTGGTTTGAATTCACTGCAGTTTATTTCTGGAAGTATTTAAAATGCCTGTCCCTAAGACATTGGGGCCACTGCCTCCAGTGAGTCATCCATGACACCTGACACAGGTAATAAATCTCACTGTGTTTACAGAAGCTTTCTGTAGTGGGAACTTCATATCAACATGGTGTAAAATAGCCTATGGGACAGGCACCTGCAGCAGTCTGGGTCCAGTGCTAGTTTTCCCTTAATAACCAGCTAAAATCCACCACTTAAATAATATCACATATAGGAACTTGAGCACTCTTTAGGGGGGGACACAATAACCTAGTGTTAAACATCCCATGGAGCACTGAGAGGGAGAAAACCAAGACACAGAAGAAACTTGTTAACCAAAAAGGCCTTTAGTTTATAGCTCTGAAATTATGGGAATAGCAGGACCTGATGCAGATAGCATTAGATTTACTGTAGATACAATAACAGCCTTGATGTGGCCCAGCAGGAAGATGATACAGCTGAAGGAAGGCTCAGGGAGAGAGGCAGTGTCAGACACGCGGAGATGGACACTGTAATCCAGGACGTGGGGTCAGAAATTCCTGTTCCAGTGGACAGAGGTGACACATGTTTCACATTACTGGTAAATTCACCTCAGTTCCCTCTTCCCCTTGGGCAGGAAGCATTGTACCCAGCTTTTCCAGGAAGCATATTGTATCTTGACAGGGGATCTGTGCAGGGCAAGGGGTGCTCTGCTCTTACAGAGAAGAGTGTTCTACCTACAGAAAATAAATGCCAAGACAGGCTTGGCATTGCCCTCAGGGGAGCTCACAGCCAACATGGAAAGTATTGAATTCTGATGGGAGCAACAGCTGGCTTCTACAGGAAAGGCACTACCTCTATCATTTGAAAATCCTTGGTGTTCTCCCTGGGGAGGTGGGAACAGCCTTCCGAGGTCATTTGCATGACTGAGGAAGATGTGCCGAGGCTGTGGGGCAGCACAGCTCAGCCCATAGGGGTGGGATGCTCTGAACAGCACCATGTCCCTGCCAAAATAACTGCACTGGGCACAACTCAAGATTAAACTAAGGCCCCGCATCAGTGCCGGGGAGGATAACAGCGTCACTGCTGCCGGCTGCCAGTGAGTTGCAAGGCAGCAGCAGAAATGGAAATTAGTGTCTTTAAGGCTGACAGGCAGAACTGCGAGCTCATATCGATGCAGAGCACAGCTCAACATCAAATGATCCCCTGAGCAATGGCACCACATCAAACAAATCGGTGTCTGAACGTACCTGGGGATCGCGTTATCCTTCTGCACACGGGGAGTAAACATAGCAGAGAGGCAGGAACTGGAGCTCCAGGCAGGGTCCCTCACACAACTGTAGTCCTTTTCCCAGGCATATCAGCAGGGTTCTCGTAGGCAGAGATGAGCCCCTTTGCCCAGCGAGTGCCAGGGGAGCCCTGCTGCATCACCACCAGCCGGATTGGGGGCTGGGTGTCTACAGGGACCTCAGGAGCATATTCCTTGCTGGGATCCTTTCCTCTGCAGTCATAGAGCACGCAGGAGATCAGGAAAACCAGAAGCAAAATTACATAGCTAGATACCAGAATGATGAGATTCAAGGTAACGGGGTCAATCTCCAAATAAAACTCCATTTGGTCCCATACTAGTGAGGGCAAACCCAGAGAATGAAGTTTCATATGCACGAATGAGCAAGTGCTAACTGATCAGAATAGATGTATTGGCTTTGTGGTAAAAATACACTAATCCTCAGGTCTCCTGTTGCAATGGATTTCCTCGAACTGGACGATTAAAGCAGCTCAGTTTAATAACTTAAGCTCCTTCTTTTAATGCCATGTTGCCTACAGTGGCAGAAGCTAAATTTGATTGCTATATTGATAGGAAAACATCCCCCTTGCCCAGGGACCACCTTTTTCCTTGGTGGGCAGGTATCAAACTGGGTTTTCTCTAAGGACATTTTGCATAGCCTCCATTCCTCAGGTGGGTTTGGACTCGTGGGCTGAAAAAAACTGAGCTGTGTAATTAGTAAATGAATACAGAAATAATTAGAAAGTCATTTGCAAGGTAACTTTTCTCAAAATCTCACAAGCCTGATCCTGATTTTGACTAAGACCTTTCTGCCCTGGGCTAGTGCTACAGAAGAGTTTTAAAGTGAATTAAAGATGTTTATTGCCCAGGCTGCTGTCAGTATTACAAGGACACGTCACTGCTGTGTGTCACACACTGCCCAGCCAGTCCCTGCACAAATCCCTCTGTAATATCCTGCTTCCCACAGGCTGCTCTGTCTCATTTGAGTCTCCCATGTGTGAGAAGGTACAACAAAACTGCAGCATTTCTGTAGCCAGGGTGCTGCTAATTTCTTTTTCCTGTGTGGACCGTTGGCTGAGAAGAGGGTGAAGTTTGTGAGTGCCTGGCAGCAGGGCCAGGCTCCTGAGCACAAACCCTTCAAGTGCCTTTTGCACCTTCCAGATTTATGTCTCTGAAGCAGACAGGAGAGTAGGGACATACAGAGCTGCCATGTGTCACCCACACAGTGCTTGGAGAGAGACCATAACGACTGCTGGGAGCCAGAGATGTCCAGGACACCAGGGAGGCAGACACAAAGGGATGGTGCCAAGGAGCACCACAGACCCTACATCAGCACATTCACCTCTCCATGTAAAACCCCAAGGTTTTGGTTACAGCACAGGAGGCTTTTAGGAAGAGATTAGGCTGTCCCAGCTCTTAGCACTGCCAGAGCTGTGGAAAAGGGCTTTATGTGTCAGCAGGAATCCGATCTGGCACGTCTAAGCTGTAAGAAATATGTCATGGGGCCATCCTGTAGCCTCGACCTCGACACATGCCACTTGTTTTAAGGTCAACATCAGCTGCATCCCCCACCCACCATCTGCCCTCATGGCTCTATAGCTGAGGAGAAGTTTGTATCAGAGTAATCCCAAGGCTGGCACTGCCAGTGGCACATTTGGCAGCAGGAGGGAACCCCACGGCACCCAGGATGCACATTTGTGTGTCCCTGCTCTTCTGTGCCTGTCACACACCACATGCTCTGTCTGAAGCTCAGCATTTGGCTGTCAGATGTGGTTTAGATGAGGCTGAGATTTTTTTCAAGACAGGCTCTTAATTATGCACTTCCCATCCAAAGCAATGGCAATAGGAGCTGGGATTTGGTGTCAGTGATCGCTGGGAAACTGAAAGTCTTTTGGAAATCCCTCCAAAATTCTCAGAAGCACCAGCACATTTGAAGGGCAATGGGATTCATGGCCTTAAATTTCAATCATGTTGTGTTTATCAGTATATCAGTACCAGAGTGATAAACATTATATAGTTTCCATGCTGAGATAGAGATGGGATTTTACATTAAGTCTTTTAAACTGTTCCTCAAATGGCAGCCTGGGTTCTGAATGTAGCACTGTGCTAACAAAAAAAACCCCAAAAAACAAAAAAACAAAAAAAACCAAAAAAACAAACCAAAAAAAAAACCCCCACAAAAAACCCCACCAAACAAAAAACCAAAACAACAACAACAACAAAAACCAACAAAACCAACCAACCAACCAACCAAATAAAACCCCAACAACAACAACAAAGTTTATGGGTTTTCCAAACCTGAATTGTCTCCTCCAAGGTCCTCCACATCAATAGCTTTGTTTCAGATTACTGTCTAACATTGCAGCAGGAAGATACATGCCTAAAGTGTTTCATTTAGATAGGCAGCATGCCAGCTTTTAGAGGGACTTTTCAAAATGTAAAATCTGGTACTACATTGCCACAGCACCTCCCATGTTGCTGCAGACATGGTCTCCTGGAGACAAAAAAGCCTCCTTGTTTCTACATCTCCACAGCATCTCAAATCATTCTCTTAAGGGTAAAAATAGATGATAGTTTCAAGACCCGTCCTCCCAGGGCCTGGTTTGCATGCTTTTGTTTTATTCCCAGGATTCCTGTCCTTCAGCCTGAGCAGCTCCCAGCAGCCTTTGTCCAAGTCAGTGTGCTGAAAACGGAAGCCTAGGAAGGGACTTGGCTTCAATACCATTTATCTCCTCCTCCCAGCCCATGTCCAGGGCAAACCATAGATGTTCAGTTTGATATTCCTGTGCCCAAGGATTGCCAGGGTCTAATACCATCTGCCAGCAGCCCTGTTGCAGGAGAAGGAGCACCACAGCACCTCAGGAACCTCATCCACACACACACTGGAACTTTTTGTAGAGGAGCCTCACTCCAACAAGCTGGCCTTGCTGCCTGGATCAGTGTCCTGGAGTCCTCCCCTGCCTGACACTTCTCCCTCCTACCCTCCTGGGACCTACACTCCATCACTGACCATCCCTCACCAGCCTTTGGCATCTCACCCTCCTCAGGCTGTTTATGCCTGCACCCTTTTCTATAGAAAGGTCACTCAAATGCCTGTTTGCACATCCACTGATGGAGTACTGAGAGCTGCCCCAGCTCTGCAGTGAGCAGGAACACATTTCCCAAGACATAGAGTGCTGGAGCTTTGAAGGATTGGGGAAAAGCTCAGGATATTGTGTGTGTGCTCCCCCAGGCAAGCAGAGCCAGGAGATGGTAAGGGCAAAGCACTGCCTCAAGCAGTGACTGTAAGACAGCACCTGGAGGACACATTTTCCTTGAATTTCCAAAAATCATCTGTGCTACAGTTGCTTCAAAGGCCAGACCAACTCTGTCACCAGTTGTGCCAGGCTGCAGGGATGGTGGATTGCACAAAACCTCTGCTATAACCAAAGTGGATTAGCTGGAGCACCCTGCTTGTTTATTCATTCATGCCAGTATTCCATTATTTCATGTTTAACAAAAAGCCTTCCCAAGGGCCAGAACTCCTGGTTGGTGACCCAAGGCCAGCAGCTGCCATTGGTGCAACTCCACACTCAGTCCTTCCTTTAGTTTTTTCCTCTTATTTTGTCCACCTCAGTTCACAGACATTTCTATACAAAAAGGACCTTTTCTTCTGCAAACACCTAGCTCAGCTGGGATGAGAGATAAGGGGAAAAGATGCATGTAACAGAGAACTAGATATTTTCTATAGTTTTTGTTTGAAGCCATTGCACAGTGAATTTCACAGTATAAAAGTTCAGATGTTAGTGAAACAGCAAAGAACCTCCCTACAATCAGAAAGAAAAAAAGATTTAAAAAAAGGTTCTGTCAGGAGGGAGCTATAAAAGCTCTGTTTTGAGAGCAACAACAGCACAAGTTGCAAAGGAATTGCAGGCAATGGCTGAACAAGATAAATCGGTCTGCAAGAAACTACATTGTCTGACCCCGCAGAGGAGTTCAGCACTAAGTCCCTGCTGTGCCATCTCCTGCAGAGCAGCTTAGGGCTTTAGTGCCACAGGCACTTTTTGGCTGCAGGACAGAAGCCAGCAGCTCAGGAGGGTGACCAGAACACGAGGCGTTCAGAGGGATGAACAGAGCAGGATATTCAGGCTCTGCTGGACTCAGACACATGGAAGCCAAGATCATTTCCCTTCCTGGGGCTGCCCAGCTGAAGGCTGAGATGACAGCAGAGCCTTGTGTGCTGTGGAAAGTGCTGGTATGGCTGAGCCCATTCCAGCAAGGGGAGAGTCATCACTGCCAGCCCTGATTGACTTAACCATGGTATCATTGCTAAAAACAGCCCTTCAAAAAGAAATAATTTCAATCCAGCTGCAGTGAGAAAGAGGGGAATAGGGATGGCAGCAATAGCAGCATATTCTGACAGAAGAATGAACAGGTTGAGATGGGGTGTCAGAAAGGACAATATCAGCATAACACCTTGTCCTGCCAAGTCCCTGCTGCTCAGGACAGGAAAGGTGGACCCTTAGAGGTTACAGGCAGCTGCCCCAGTCCATTGCCTTCCTCATACAAGTCATAATTTAAGAGGGAAATTGCAGAGATTCCAGGACCACAGGGAGAAACCTGGTGTGATCAGGAGCCACAGTTACCCCAACCTACAGTCCAAACCAAGTGCCCAGAGCAAATCCAGAAAAAGCAGATCTGTTACACACTGATATGCAGCCACCAAGGGCAGAACCACAGCCACTGAGCCCCTCTGGGGTGCCCAAATGCCTGTTTGAGCCGTGCAGGGTGTTTGAGAGGGGCCATACATGAGTGTGTGTTTATCCCAAGGCTTTTGAGGTCATGCACAAACTCTGCCAGGGTGTAGAAGCACCTGACCCCTTCCTCTACTCTCCTATGTCTCCTATTGCCTATGTATTTCCCTAGGGCAAAAATAATGCAATATATCTGAGAACTTTGGGGAAAGGAAGCTGGAATTCACCAGCACCACAAAAAATAACAGAAGGTGAGGCACAAACAGCAGCCGGCAGCACCAGAGGCCTGAACTCGCAGAACCCAAAATGTACAGGGTGACAGCGCGACTTTACAGCTGGGTTTGCCGCTTTTCCCTGCACTTCTCCTCCAGCTCGGGTTTTTTGGCTCTCACAGAGCTCCCAGCTGCGATCCCGGCCGGCCGCACGTAGGAGCTGTTGCTTTCCTGAGGAAGCATCCCGGAGCCAGCCGGGCCCGGCAGGTGGCACCGGGGGACCGCGAGTGGACCCTGCTGCCACCAAACGCCACTGCGATACCCAGCGCCGCCTGTCAGAAAGGAAACCTCTGCTTTTAACCTCTTCTGCTCAGCGGTGCCAACCCCTTGCCAGCAGCTGCAGGGGGAGCGGAGTTCCCGCGGTGCCCGCAGCTCGTACCATGCTGCCACAGTAGTTATACTCTTTCCTGCTTTACAGGTGCATTTGTTCTGCGTTTCATCTCTACAGCAGCAGAAAGCAGCAGTGAAAATGCTGCTTATGAGAAAGTTATAGAGATTCAAGAAGAAAAAATGAAAAGGTAAAATAGAAGTAGTTCTTAGGATGCAGAATGGGTCTGATTAGTTATTTGTACTCAGTGCCCTCCTGGGACCCCAACCCCACACACACATCAGTCAGGGAAGTGTCTGACTCTGAGACTGTGAGAGAGACAGCTAGCACCTGAGATTAAGCACACCATGAATCATGCTGAATAAAAGAAGCTCAGAATAAAGACTAAGGTTTTACCAGATTAAGCTCATAAACGTTGCCTGCAGATCTCTACTCCTCTCCCCAAAAGCTCAGACACCACTGCTACCACATCCATGAAAACACTTCCCACTTACAGCCCCTGGTGCCCAGCAAACATACTAACCTACATCCAACTTCTGTTATTGCAAATCAGCTTACTAGAAGAGTCTCAGCTGGACAGCATCTGGTCCTCAAGAAAATTAAAGCAGCTGCTATGAGGTGGCAAATGCTGATCAGCTATTTCCCTATTGCTTTTTCTTTGACTCAGGCTCCAGGGGAGATGTGCCCCTCAAACCCCTGCCCAGCTGAGATTGTTCAAGCAGAAATGGGGTGCTGGTGTTTGCTTCTATCCCAGCTTCCTTCTGGAGGGCTCTGTTGGCACCAGAACTGGCTCCATTTGATGCTACAAGGAGCAAAACCCTAAAGGAGCTGATTTTGTGCTATGACATTTTTGCTTTGGATAAGGATTTTGGTGCACAAATCTAGGATGCTGCATGAGAGAGGGATAGATGGGTTAGAGTTTTGACCTAGACCAGCTGGGTCAAAGGTGTGACAGCCAGACAGGAATCCTTTCCATAATCTCCAGCAGGATGTAACTGAAATAATGCTGAATGTTCATATAAAATAGCTTAACATTTAATTGAATTTTTTTGTTAACCAGAAAGACAGATTTGATGTGAAAGAGAAAATTCATTACTTGATTTTAGAACAGTGATCTGAATCTTCATGTCTGATAAATCCTTACAACTTTATCAACATAACTGGGCTGATATCAACAGATAATGGGTGCTACTCTGTAGGATGAAAAGTAATAGAAGATAAATACCTGGAGGAAGGAAATATCCTTATTTTTCATCTCTAAGTAACTTTCCAATGAAAGCTCAATTACCCCCAAACTGTGGCAAAACTGTTTTGATGTGCTCTGAGATATTTAATCAGTCTGCTTGTTCATGTCCATGCAAATGTGAGTTCCTTCTCATTATTAATGGTGAAATCACTTAAAAACAGGAGGAAAAAACATGAAATGCTTGATATTGAATGCAGGTGTCCTGGAATGGGTAAAGCTGACTCAAACTGGGTTTCAGTTTTTCTGTAGCTGGGCTGTTTGCTTGATTTGTCTTCTGTCCCATAACTCAAGAGCTAATCAAGATGATGCAGATATAAAATTAATGATGTAGACATGCTTGCATCAAATTCAATGAAACTCCTTTTGCTTACCCCATCTGAGTTTTCTATCAAACTCAAAATTACTCTATATAAACTATCCTATCCTTTCCAGTGCTCTGACTTGGAGCTGCACAAATAACTTTAAGGATACACTTCCCTTCTTTCCCTGGCCCTGAAATCCATGCTGCCATACCTTGCTGAGCTGAGATGGGTTTAGGTGCACACAGTGCTCTGCTCAGGTGTGTGTGTTTAGCTGAACGGGGGCTATGACCTAATTGTGACTGCCAGAAATCAAATTATTATTGGAGGTAGTAAAGCATTTGATTTGAGAAATAACAAAGTGAGAGCTACAGCTTCTTGTTTTATTGCTTATGAAGATTAAGGGTTGTAGCCTTTCTCTCCTCATTCCTTGTAAATGAGGATTTTCCAGGTCTGGCTCAGCTGGAGTGGTAGCAAGAGGCACTTGGTTTGCCCAGATCTCGGGGTGTGCTGGAAGAGGAAAATAGGTGCTGGCACCCTCCCAAAAAAGTCAGGGGCTACAGACACCCAGGAGAAGCTGCTGTACCCTGGGGCACGAGGGGAACTGAGGGCTCCAGCTTTGGGCAGTGCTGCTCACCAGTTTTTGCCATTGCAGACAGAGCTGCTGAACAGTTCCTGGTTCTGTTTGCCACTAAATCTTTGTGTCCTCCCTCAGGGTGACAGAGGTATGTTTGCCTCTCTCTATTTGCCTTGAATAAACCTCGGTGGGGCAGGATGTCAGGAGTACATCACTATTCCTGGGGCATGCTGGAGTGCTGCTGTGATTGTGTTACCAATCTGTGGGCAATAAATCAGTTTTGTTCCTGAATTCAGTCTGCTTTTTCTTGATTTGCATTCAAGACTCTGCACCCTTGGGATGACTGGCAACATGTAGCTGCTTTTTTAGGAACAAGGGGACTTCTGTGAGCTGGGAATGGGTAGAGGGTCTTTGCCCTAGTGGGGAGGTTTGCTGGCAGAATAAATCATAGGAGTCAGTTCCTCAAAACCAGAGGTCTCCAGGCCTGGCTCCTGACTGCTGCTTTGAGTAAGATGTTGGGTGAGGGAGGCAGAGGGGAGTTAGATGATGAGAAAGGAGTCTCTCAAATTAACTTGGCAGGATCTGCCTCAAGAGGCCCTGCGGAGCTCTTTGCTCAATTCAGCTGGGGTGCAAAAGGAGAGAGAAAACTGAGCTTTCCTGGAGCAGCTTTTCTTGTTTGTTTTGCTTTTTCAGACTTCTTTCAGATCTGCAAATCTGTGTCACATCATGTGTGATGGCAGCAAATAAAGTGAACTCTGAATTCATTTTGGTTTTGTTGTGTTTTGTTTTCAGGTAATACAGGCCTCCCTCAAAATAGGATACTTGAATACCAGTCAGACACCTGGTGAGCAACCCAGCTGTTCTCAGCTGTTCTTTCCATCTCTCTTTTTCATTGTTTGCAGAAACAATGAAGTGATCAAGGACTAAGAGGGTTGAACTGCAAAAAAAAAAAAAAAAAAAAAAAGAGCCCCAACTGCCAAGCTCTTTAGTGCTCTTTGTAAAACCCAAATAAATGGAAAAATAAATCAAGCTTAGACACCAACAGGAAATTGAAAAGTTACATCAATGGAAGGACAGAAATGTATACGTCAATCATTTGGCTGGAGATGTTGTGGTATAAACAGATTTTTATCACTTATAGCTCTCTATTAAAATAATTTTGTCCCAGAGTTCTTTTGTAACAGTACAGGTCACAATTTTGTCAACAAGCCTCTGGGAACAAATATGAAAAATAGAGCAAGACTAGCTTTGCTCTCCCTGATTTGAAGTTTGCAAAGTTCTTACAGCATTGGCTTGATTCAGAAAAATAAAAAAAGCTTGTACCTAAACCTCAGTCAAGGCAATAGGACTTGTTTGGTGCCAAAGTGGGCACATCCCAAAGTGTTTTGTTGAGTAGAGGTGGGTTCCTTGAACTGCTCCATCCCCACTGTGTCCAACCTCATTCTCACTGTCACATCTTTCTTTTTATTTTCCTCCTTCACAGCAACACATTTCTGTGAGTTGGTTCATTTGCCCCCAGGGAAAGGTTGGATGTGACAGCAGACTGTCCCCATTCCAACACCCCAAGCTGCCATCCCCATCCCTGCACAGGGTCATCGTGGTCCAGCTCCATGCCAGAGACGTGGTCCCTGTCACGGGAGCCCTGCCACTCTTGGTCAGGGACAACTGGCCCCTGAGGACAAAGCCTCTGCTTTCCTTGGGAGATAAAAGATATGGGGATACAAACAGTCATAAATAACTGATGTCACTCCAAATTGAATTCTGTCCCCTGCCTCACCCACTTCCACTCTGTTTACCACCAGGATTTTTGTTTTGTCTCTGCTCCTTCCACACCCGCCGGTTACTTTGTGTTCCTTTGCACAGCAGCAGGACTCCAGTCTGCAGCAAGGGACTTTCCTGGGGGATTTTCCTCTCTGAGGAGGAAGGAACTATGTCCCCCTGCTGTGGAGACATTCATGCCTCTGATCTCCTCCTTCTGACACTTGGGCTCTCCCTCTTGTCCAGACCCAGCAGTTGCACTGCAGTTAGTCCTGCCATGTTCCTCAGCTCTCTTTCCTGGCACCAGACATGGTTTTCTGCTGCAAACTTAATCCAAATAATTTTTCTATTGTTCTTTCCTGACCACTGTCTTATCATCTCTTCACTGTTCCCTCCTGTCTTCCTCTGTGGTTCCCATCTGTCTGCTGGCTCTGTGTGTATCTGTAGGCTTAGCTTCAGTCAAGTTTTGATGTCATTCATTGGACATCTTGTTATTACTTGTCTCAGCACTCTGGTTTCTCTCTGCTCTTGTCTATGCATTCCATGTATTTCAGCCTCTCTGAGTGAAATCTCGGCCTAGTGTGTCCAAAGAGGCCTGAGCTGAAGGGGAAGGCAGGATGCTGTGAAGGTGTTCACAAGCCCATGAAAATGCTCACAAGCACAAAGTGAACTGAGCTGAGCCCAGCTGGCCAAAATCCCTAAGATGCTCTACAGACTGTGTGAACTCTGTCAAAATACAGTTCTGTTCTGAGAGCAGGCACAGCTTAGAGTTTTACATGATTTGCTGGGAATCACGAGTTTCCTGTCTCCACGTGACTGCTGAGGACCTGGTTTGCCAGTCTCCATGCAGACAGCCAACTTGATGCACATGGGAATAAAATTACTTCATGCTTCCAGGTAAGTAACTACCTGTCTGGTAAGCATTTAACTATAGCTTGGATCATTCACCGGGGACAAATCAGAAGAAAACTGACACAAATACATGGTATTCTGAGAACAGTTCCAACACTTTTAGAAGTTTCTCAGCAGCCTTCATGCATCAAAAGAGGCCAAAGAGGAAATTTTAAAAGTTTAAGCTTTAAACCACCATTCGTGTCACCATGTGAAAAGGGAGGGTGATACAATTTATGCTCTTGGGCTGAGTGCCTCACTGTACAGGGACATTTATTTTCAGTTTAATATAACAAACCTGTCTTTTGTCTAATGTTCAGCAGTTCTTGTCACAGCTATGCTCAAATGATCGATAACCAATTGTGTCAGAGGTGTCCTGGTAAGACTGTCAGCAGTGTACCATCTCTGGCCATCAGTCAAGGACATTTTCCAGCAGCCCAGCAGCTGCAGCCCACACAAAGCTTTATGTCACATGAGACTGGGCCATGCCAACCTCCTCTTCACTGCCCCCACTTCAGTTCACAGCAGGGCTACACCTGGGCAGGGAAGGGTGAGCCTCGTGATAGCCACCAGTGTGAACCCCCCCATCAGAACTGTCCTGCTTTGGGCAACACCTCAATAAACTGAGTGCAACCAAGAGTTGTTTTCATTCTTATTCTGACAAATCAGCTAATTAGAGTACAAAATAATATTCTCAGGCTTGGCAAATCCTTTTGACTTTGAAAGATTTTAAAATTTATTTTGTTTTTTCTTGCTCAGACAACATGGAGACTCGGTGCTAAACTACACAAAACAAATTAAATATCCAATTACAAACAGTTGGCTCGGGTCTGGAAGCACTTCAGTTAACTGCCATGATTCAAAGGAGAAAAATTATTTCATTTTGAATACTGTAATGCTTTTTAAACACAGCACATTGGCTGACCCATCCTGGATCATGACCTCAAGAACTTCACATCCTTCTTTTTGAAAATGAAGTTTGTGCCTTGTCCTGTTAAATGGATGTTCAAGCTGCAGTGAGGGGAGAGGAGCTGCCCATCTGCCCTTGGTGATGTTTCAAGGGAGTCACACAGAGTTCTAGAGTGACCCACATGTGTTATCCCAGGCCTAACACCAGTCCTGACTCCCT
Source organism: Urocynchramus pylzowi (assembly GCA_013397555.1). NCBI lineage: Eukaryota > Metazoa > Chordata > Aves > Passeriformes > Fringillidae > Urocynchramus > Urocynchramus pylzowi. The sequence goes on along the minus strand of VZRH01003911.1, from coordinate 516,273 downwards.
GGCCCTGGACCACAAAGATGTGTACAAGAAACCCCCCAGCAGACACAGACAGCTCCTCAGCAAGAAAGGGAATGGCTCACCTGTATGAGTGTGTCTGGCAGTGCAAGGATTTAAATGGTGTTACATCCCTGAGTCTCCCATGGCAATATTCACAGGTGCTGCCATCAGGGATTGACAGAACAAAGACATCCTTTTGGGCTGGATTCACACCAAAGTGTGTTTTTCAGATCCAATGCTGAAATTTCCTAAGACACCAATTCTCACAGCTCAGGTGGACATTGGTATTTGTCTTCCAGTATTTTTCCTTCAGCTTCACAAAGGGCGGAGTTTTAAAGCAGCACCACTTGCCTTTAGAAAAAGCTGGGGGTGTAATAGGAGGTAAACAAGGTACCTGATCCTGTTGAGAAGATATTTGTGCTCAGAGGTGTGTTAAGTTTCACAAGATTCAGTGCAATCCCCAGGTTCCCCGTAGACCACCCAGCTGCATGGCAAGAAACCCATTTTTTTCTCATGGTTTTGTCCATACTTTATGTGTTTTGCAGCTTTTACAGCTCTTTTGTTTTCCCAGCTGGTTTGCCTGAGATCAGGTCACAGAAAGCAAAGGGCTTGGTCAGAATTTAAACAAAAGCTCTTTCAAATTTAAAAAGAAGAACGAAGAAAAAAAACCCCACTTGCAGGGAGACCCTTTCTCCAATGAGGGAATTTGATTTGGAGGCTTTTCTGCAAGAAATCCAAGGCTAACTTGACCCATGACTAGCACTGCCAAGGTGTGTAAGGTGAGATTTGACTATCTCTGTAAAGAAAGAGAATTTCAGGAAATCTCAATATTTTAGGTAATAGGTTGAACTAGATTATCTTAAAGGTCTTTTCCAACCTAGTTAATTCTGTGATTCTGTGAAAAGACTTCGGCAACAGAAATGCATATCCAGGATTTAAGACAAGGGTTCAAATCTCCTTCCTAATAGGCAGCCATCAGAAAAACCAAGGAGGATATAAGGGACTGGCTAGAAGATCAAAACCTCAGATGGATGGATGCAGAACAGAGAAACTCAGTTCCTAGCACAGCCATGAACTGGGTGGGTGATTGAACACAGTCCCTGCAGGGGTGAAATCCCAGCGAGACTGCAGGGTACCAGCACAGCCCAACCCCCAGCACAGCAGGGCTGCAGGGCAATGCTGAGGAGCTGAGAGGGGCATGTAACAAATGCTGCCAGTTTTACCCTTGGTCAGATTTCCAAAAACCAGACCCCGTCATCAAGTAATTCAATGGCAGCTTCTTTTTGTTCCTGGAGCACAGAGATCAAGATTTCTACTTGCCTGGCAGGAACTGAACAGGCTTTGAATGAACCAGAATTCCTGGAGAAAAACATGACCTCTTTCATTTTATATATGTAAACCCCACAAATCCAAGTGTCCCGTGAGCACATCAGGGTGTCATACATCAGTCACTGACATTTTATGCCCATGCAGACAGAGTATCCTGCATTTTAAACAATTGCAAGAACAGAAATTTTGTTCCCATGGAAGCTATTTTTTTATTACACTCCTAAACCTAATCTTAATACTTCCAAGTGTATTTTGGACAGTGGCCAAGCCATGCACGTGTGGTAGGAAGCTGCCTCACACAGCTCTGAGCAAAGGGACAAGGGATAGTGGCTCCACAGGCTCCTGTGGCATCTAAGCCCAGGAGAGGCAGAAGGCAGCAACAGCACCTTGGCTGGAGAGGGGATGGTGAATGTCACCCCACAGGGGCCAGGCAAGAGGCTGTTGTTAACTGTAACAGGGTGGAAAAGCAACATGTAGAGATTAAAAATAAAAAAGGGAGAGTGAGCTCCTTTGATAGCCTCAATATCACAATCAGGAGAGACTTCCTGGCCTCCTATTTTCCATATAAACACTCTTCACTGGATAAAGTTAATGGTTCCCTAACTGCAAGGCAGAAGGGCTTGATCAGTTTAATTGACGTCACAGATTGGGTATTTTAATGAAATGTGCTGTGCTTCCCCCATTTATATGTTTGACCCTAACCTTTACCAGATGTTCAGTTCCTGCTCCCTTGCAGACACTGCAGCTCTGTGTTTGGGAGGCTCTTGGAAAGCTGAAATAAAATCCTCTGACACGAATCCTTTTGTTTGGGCTGCTCCCTGCCACGGGGACTGGCTGCACGGAGGGCTCTGCTCAGCAGGAGTGTGCCCAGGAGAGAAGGGAAAAACAGCCAGATGGATCATATTGTGCTTTGCCTGCCTGTGTGGGAGGGTAAAGGATACTGTTCTGCTCCCCTGCCACTGGATAGGGATGAAATCACAGTCTTCCCTTCCAGCCCCTCCAAACTGTGGCCCTGAGACCAAAAGAAAGAGCCTGAAAGCCAGAACTGGGGATTTGGCTCTGCCAGGTCCCCTTGGGCACTCTGTTCCTGCCTCTCAGCCTTGTTTTCCCAGGCATAAACCAGGACAATGTCCCTTTGCCCAATTACATCCTGTGTTTATCAGGAGCAGGGCTGGGCTGGGGAGAGGCTGCAGGGCTTGGATTAGGAGTGCTCCCTCCTGTCCCCTGGGACAGCCCAGGCTCCTCCTTGGGCAAGAAGAAAACAGTACCAGCACCACAGACCCAGCACCTCCGTGTTGCTCTGGATGCAAATCTGCTCCAGGCTGAGACCCTCAGAAGTTATATCTCCCTGAACTCTGCAAGAGTGAAGCCAGCTGGAAATAAATCATCAGGAAAAGGGCATGTCATCAAAAAAGATGCCATCAAAAGTTTTCTAGTGTTTGATGGTCATTTAGAATGTCTCCTGCTTATTCTTTTTTCAAAGAGAAGATAAAATGATGGAGCAAGACAGAGTTAAAAGAAGATCCACGTTCCCAAACCTCAGCTTTGGTTTTCAATCATTTTAGATAAATTGCAAGCTGGACCCCAGCCACCCTTTAGTTCTGGGTTTGGATTAGCAAATTGAAATTCACAGATGAGGTTTTGCAAAACAAAACCCATATCCTCCTTGGCCTGCTCCTGGCTGAAACTGAGCTTGCCCTGAGCAAAAATGAGTGAATCTCTCTTAAAAACACATACACCAAAAATGCTGAACTCAACAACCACAAACTGAGAGTACAAAAGTCTGTGCAAGGCACTCATTCCTTTTAACCCCAGAGAGACCAAACTTGCAGCACCAGCACTTTGCAGCAAATTGGGCAGCAAAAACATTTGGAAATGTCTAAAAAAAGAAAAAATGATGGTTTTGTTTTTGGTGATTCCATGCACACACATAAAAACTATGTATTCTGTGGCCAAACATTTGTTCCTGAGCAGATGACAGTGGCTGTTAGCAAGGCAGCCTCAGACCTGCTTGTGTTTCACTTTGGCATTGATCCTGCAATGAGGTTCAGTGGATTCAATCAAAGTGGGTCTGGGGTTCTCCTGAACCCAGGAAAAATCCAGTCCAGCTGCCCTGCCTGAAGCACACCCCTTGCTGTAACCCCAAACAATACCCATGTGTAGGCTGAGTCTAAAGTGTTGATTATGCTCTTGAAAGTCACATCTGCTTCTCAGCCCATCTCATTGCAAAGGAAATCTTCCTCCTGCCTGCTGTAGCCAGAGGATGAAGAGATGCTCATGAAGGACAAGCCCTTCCCTGTCAAGGAGCACAGGAAAAAACATGTCATCCCTGCAGCACTGCCCATGTCAGTCCCACAGTACCACCAGCCTGGGGTTGTGTTCCCAGAACATGCAAAAAGAAGTGAGAAATATACAATAATCAGATCCCATCTCCTGATCATGAACCCATTAACATCACCACACTTTTATTAGCAGGAAATCCTAAATCCAGCAATCAAGATGTTCATGTAATTGCAATCTGATAAAAACAGCAAGTAGGGCCTCTCTCAGCCCCAAGGTGGGTGGAGGGGCTCCTCTGAGTTCCCAGATTCACACAGAAAATACAGCCTGAGCACCAATAGTTAAGAGTATTTTACCAGTGGCAATGAGAGGGATTCCAGCAGAGTAGGAAATATCATTTTCATCTGAATCAGGGCTGAGAATGAGACCAAGCTGTCTTCCCTGCCATAATTTACACATCCTCACAGACAGACATGTTGGAAGTGACTTTTCCAGCCAGCCAGGAGACAGCCACACAACCCACACCAGCTCTGGCAGGACTCACATGCCAGTGTCCTACAATGTGTCTGTCTCTCTGGAAGAAACATGTGGAGGGTTGTTTTCCTACTTACTGGCAATGAATTGTTCCACTTCTCTTGTGCACCAAATACTTTATGTTGTGGGGTTTTTTGTTTGCTCATTTTTGTTGCAACAGGAGTGGCAAAAGATTGTCTGGGCTCTCGGGATCACACACCAAAGCTGACAGGGACAAGCAGCTTCTTTAGAGACACTTCTCAAACCCCACTTTCAGCCCCACATTCCAGCCTCCCCCTGAAGGTCACAGCCATACTTAGAAGACACCTGGACCCTGAACTGTCCAGGCTTTCCCACCTCCTGCCTTCCTACACATGACTTTTCCACCAGCACTTCTCCCCAGGGATGATGCATCTTGTCAGTGCTTGCTGTGTATGGATTTGTAGTGGTTTGACACTGGCCAAGGCATGGCATGAAAGACACTCACCCTCCCCTGCCACAGCTGGGCAGAGGAGGGAAAAAATTAATAAAGGCTTCATGTGTTGAGATAAGGATCAGGAGAAAACACTTCAAGGGCAAAACAGGCTCAACTTGGAGGTACAGAGTAAATTTATTGCTAACAAAATCAGAGGAGTATAATGAGAAGTAAAATAAGCCCTTAAAACCCCTTTTCTTTCCACCAGCCCCTCCCTTCTTCCCACCAGCAGTGCAGGGATACGGGACAAGGGGGGATTTGGCCAGTTCATCACCTGAGGTTTTCTTCCACTTGGCTCAGGGAGAGGAGCCCTTGCCCTGGGAGGCCGTGGGGTCCCTCCCACGGGAGTCAGTTCTCTGGGAACTTCTGGAGTGCAGCTCAACTCTCAAGAGCAGCAGCCCTACCACACCACACCTGCTGCAACGTGAGTCCCTCCCAGGGGCACACAGCCCTCCCAAAACTGCTGCAGCAGAGTGGGTCACTCTTTCCACGGGGTGCAGTCCTCCAAGGACAGCCTGCTCCAGTCTGGAAGCAGGGCCCCCTCTCTCCACTGGGGCTCCCACTGGATCACAGCCTCCTCCAGGCACCCCCCTGCTCTGGTGTGGGGCACCTTCTCCATGGGCTGTGGGTCTCTGCATCCCCCGTGGATCCCCACAGGCTGCAGGGCACAGCTGCTTCACCATGGTCTCACCACAGCTGCAGAGAAATCTCAGCTCTGGCCCCTGGAGCACCTCCTGCCCCTCCTTCCTCACTCACCTTGGTGTCTACATGTTGTTTCCCTCTCATGTTCTCATCTCCTTCTCTTCTCTGGCTAGGAAAAAACACTGCCCACTTTGTTTTGATTTTCTTCTTAAATCTTAATTATCACCGAGGCATTACCAACCTCTCTCATTGGCCCAGCCTTAGCCAGCAGCATGTCCATCTTCAGAGCCATCAAGTATTGGCAATGCTGGACATGGTGGAAGCTTCCAGCACTTCTCATAGAAGACACCCTGTGCTCGGCCCTGCCCTCCCAAAGCCAGGCCATGCAAAAGCAACACATGTCCCAAGGATAAGAAGCTAAAAGGGAAGTCTGGATTCCCTTTTGGAGCAAAATCCCTTATCAAGGGCTCCATCCCTAAGAAACTTCTCTCTAGAAATGAGCTGTGGTATGGTCTGACACATGGGCTGGAGGAGATAATTTACTATCACCTGGTGGGTGTTGTTTGGAGACCAATTGGCCTTTCCCAGTTAAATGTACTTTCCTCTCTGATTAAAAAGGCACTAAAAGCAATACCCTGTGATATACAAAGTGTCAGGATCTGAGTCGATCTCAGTTAATGCACAGCTCCTCTTGCTGCAACCATCTCCCTGGAAGGCTCCACTCAGCTGCACAAGGAAATTGCCTCAAATGAAGGAAAGTGGAGACAATGAAGCAGCCAGCATATGAATTCTTCTTTTTTCTGTTTTCATAACTGAGGACCATAGACAGACAGTCTGGATTTATGACAATGTTCACAGCTTTGCTGCCTCCCAGCAGCTGCTGTGCAAAATAAATCATCACCTAAACCAAAAAATTACCAAGTCAAGAGCCTGAGAGGGAAGAAGTGCAGGTTCTTCTCAATGAAACCAATAATTGATAATTAAATGTCCAAAAGGAAAATATTATTTTCATCTTCTCACTGAGATGTGTCACTCCCTCTTTTTTTTTGCATTCATGAATGCATTCATTCAATAGCATGGATAAAGGCAGGGTGACAGGGCCAGGCTGGCAGGAACGTGCCACCAGAAGCAGCATGGAAATGAGAAATGCAGTGAATTTGGTGGCTCTGGCTCCCTGGCTCACATGGGAGGGGAAGGAAGAGCAGGAATCTGAAGATGGCTGTTGCCTTGGACGTGCTGAAGTTGCTGTTGATTTTAGGCCAGGGAAGAATGATCTGATCTGCTGTGTTCCCTCGTTGTCTTGGCTCCCATTCATAAAGGCACTTAAAAAGCTGTCTAGCTTCAAGTATGTGCTTAAGTGCTGAATTAGGGAATTAGAATATTTACTTGTCTGCAATCTCTTCAAAAGCCAATTGGAAGCCCTGGGATTTTGATGAATGTCTTGGATGGCCCCTGGGACAGAGCACAGGTCCCAAGTTACCCTCTCTGACCACACCTAGGTGGCTGTGGCAGCCCTGTCCTGAGGAGCTGCTGTGTGAGAAGAAGCTGAGCTTGGATGCTCCTCTCTGGTCATTTCTAAGTTATACTGATGTAATTTTAGGGATCAGTTTCCTCCTGTCACTTGCCACACTCAGTGCCATTTGGAAACTTCTGGTTGCGTGAAGCAGAGCTCACTGTCCTCCTCCAGAAATGTGTTGATATTCTTATGCTCAGAGTCTGCTTATCCTGCTAATTGAGGTTCTGAATGCAGAGATGCTTTTCCTTTGATTTAATTAGGGAAGCTGTTTCCAAGGAATCATACATATAGCTGACATCAAATCATTCATATAGCCCGTGGGCAGTGGTGCACCCCACGATGCAGCAGATGTGACTCACGGTGACTCGTGGGCCATGTCCAGCCCCAAATGAGTCAGCACTTGCAGCAGCCTCATCACAGTCCTGAGACCTGTGGTACCCTGTCCATGCCAGGGAGGAGATGAGCCCCACAAGTCCCCTTGCCCCTGAGACCACAGCTGTGGCCCATCCCCAGCACTGTCCCCCGTGGGACCTGCAGCTCTGCACCATCAAACTCCCCAACAGGGAACTTAAATCTTGTTCATGTGTTCCATTTGTTCATCAATGCTTATAACAAACAAGAGCTGCATTTCTGGTGAGTAACAAGCCTGGGTGCTCGCAGACCAGAAGACCTTAAGTCTTCTCAGCTCATTAAAAACCAGAGAAGCCAAATGAAGTGCTGAAACAAGCCATTTCTTTTAAAACTTCTGTGGGAGCAACATCCTTGTTGCTGCAGCCCCAGGGCAAGATCACAGCCCATGCCCATGTGCCCCTTCCCTTCTCACTTTTGCCAAACTGCAGAATAATGGATTTTCCCCCCTTCTGTCTAAGTTAAATTCTAAGTCTAAGCTAAATTCTTGATGATTCTTGTAAAATCTGGAAGCTGAACAAGCCTGACTCCCCAACTCACACCCCCGTGTAATTTGTGGTGTGGCTCTGCAGGCACAGGGGAGGACTGTGACCATCTGTTTTTCTGGATGGGAGAGGGAAGGAGCCACAAGGAAAGTTCTGGTGGGGCAGCTCAGCTCTGGGCTGTGATTTGTAACTGCAACTACAACAAATCCTCTCCAACTGCCCTGGCATTGCTCAGGAACTGGAGTCCAGCTCACAGAGCATTCTCAGGTCACTCGAGTTTAATGATATGGGAAGATGTGGAAAGGCAGGCAAATTGCTGCCCTTGGTCCAAAATCCCTGAGGCTGCAGCTCTAAAGCTGACAGATGGGATGGAATGGTGGGCACTGCCCTGTCCTGGTGACCTGACTCAGAAAACAAGGCTTAAACTGCAAATGGAAGGGCTCATCCCTCTCCTTCCCATCCCAGAGGCATTGCTGGCACCAACAGCCACAGCAGCTCCATCCTGGCAGTTTTAGCACCTCCACTTGAAAAGAGGAGGCAAGATTGAAATTTTATTTTTGTTGGTTTTTTTTTTTTTTCACATTTTTGAGGTTTCAATTTTTTTTTTTTTTTAAGTTTATTTCTCATTTGGAGGAAATGCTGGAACTATTTCCACCTCTGTTCCAAGATGGGGCACCACCTTAATTTTGAGAATGTTAGAAGAGGTCATTGAAGTTATTTTTAGAGGAAAACCTGAAAATCTAAACAAAAGCTCCAGCAAAACACAACATAGACTCAGAAAATATCCTAATATCTACAAATCTGTACTTTTCACTGGAAAAAGATGCATGAGAAACTATTGCCTGTGTTTACAGAGAGCTGACGGGAAGAGTCTGGTTGCTGCTATCCCACAAGGGCCTGTTCCTGTCCCATCCCATCCCATCCCAACCATCACCTCCTAACCAGGAACCCCCAGGTCACCTCATACACAGCTCTGCTGGTACAAATGGCAGCACCAGAGTCAAAGGGATGAGTTAGAAAATCAGCAAGGAGCTCAAATTGCCCAGAGTCCCACCAGCTGCTCTCTCTGAGGACCATGCTTGCTCACAGCAGAGGACATCCTTGAAACCACTGTTGGAAGCAGCCAGCAGGAGCAAAACCATCCTGTCCTCAGTGAATTCCATGTCCAAAACAACTGGGTGTGTTATTTAGCTTAAATGATATACTAAATATTCTGGGGTTTTTTTCATATCCAGCAAGGCAGACCAGGTAAGTCAGAGCTAGGGTATTCACAAGTCAGTTCCTTTGGAATAAACTGCTCTTCCCAGAGCATTTTCCAAATTGCACCAGAATGCAGGGAGACCCTGGGCTGGGGTTCCTCACTTTGCTGCAGTTGGGTGCTTCCCTCTGTGGCTGTGTTCCCCACAGGAGACAATGAGGATGGACACAGTGAAACATCCTTGAACACACACATGGCATTGAGTGCCTGGCAGCCTGCAGGGATGTCTCAAGGAGAGGGATAATGGGCACACTGATAAAAACCCAGCAAGAGGGGCAAAATATCAGACTTTGCTGGCTCACCACTGCTGCAGATAAATCACTACTTTTACAAGGCATTATTGAATTCTTTCCAGGCTGACCATCCAGCCCCTCCACCACCATAGAGCAGACTGGCACAGAGTTGTCCAGACAGGATATCCTCCAGGGAACAGCCTCTGCAGAGCACAGAACAATAGAGCCCTGCCTCTGGAACTGTGGAGACACAACGTGCCCACCCTCTTCTTCCCCAGCCCTCAGCTATCTGCTCCTAGCACAGCACCATGGTATCAGATCTGCATCAGCATCTATTTCCTGTTTGTGAGAGTCCCATCAGTGCTACAGGGAGCAGCAGGCTCTGTCCCACACCTCTGCCCACCCTGTGGATGCTGCAGGTTTTGAGAGCTCAGGTATCTCCACATTTGCTCTCTGAGCACAGCAAACCCACCAGCCAGTCCCACCCATGGCAATGGCTACAGGGCCTTCTGCAACTCCACTTCCACAGGTTCCCATCCCTGTTTTGGGATCAAGCACATGTACATAACATCATATCAAAATCTCTCATGAGGGCTTTAAAGAAACCATAGGACTGAAGCATCTTCCAGTCACCTTGTGCACCCCGTGGAGAATATTTCCAGTGGCTGTAAAACACCCAGCCAGTTGCTCACAGTCTCCTTGGTTAAGATGCACTGAGTCAACTGCTGCCAGCTCAGCTGCCAGGCCCTATTCTGCTCTCAATTATATAAATTTGGCAGATTTGGAACAACTTCACTTTCACAGTGTAACCTGGTTTAATGGAGAGCAGCATCTGGTGTGCTTTCTAAGTTCATGCTGTGTAATAGGGAACAGACTTGGACCTCTGACTCATCAGCAAGGGAACATATCTTGAAATTAAGCTCCCAATAGGTAAACATCTCTCGAGCACAATTTTTTCGTGCCCTGGTTGTGGAAACAGTATGACTTAGCACTGAACTGCAGGCTGATACCCACTGCATGCAAAGGGCAACTTCTGAAGCACTGAAAAGTTTATCTTCTGTTTGACAGTGAAATAGAGAAAGTCTCTTTAAAAGCCATTTCAGACTTAATGCAAAGCCCTGACATCCTGTCCCTGGAGGCACGAGCACCCTGATGGGCCCAAAAGGATGGCACAGCACTAGCTCCAAGAGCCCCAGGGATATTTCTTGTGGTGCATCCCACCTAGTTCCTCCCTGGTGACTCCACTGAAGCTGGGTTTGATTTGTTAATGTGTTCATCCACATGGACACTGTTTATAGAGGATTGTGGGAAGAAAACCTTTCCCAGAGGGGTTTGCTACCATGAGCTGGCCATGTGTGGGGCCAGGTGGCTCCTTGCTGGCTGCCAGTGTCCCCTGGCATGCCCTGCCCTGCAGCTCCCACATCTTTTGCAAGCACCTGAAGACAGAAAAAAAGAGCACAGAAAAAAAGCTCCTTTTCTCCCACAGGCAAAGCAATCCCACACTGGTAGCAGAAGCAGGAGGTGCTGTTGGGAATGCCCAAGGAGGGGGGCTCAGCCTGCATTTCAGCAGTGCAGCACTAACTGGCCCACAATCACTTCTATCCCAAGACTTGTCCATTGTTGAGAATTTTGATCTTTTGGGATCTTTGTCATCTTGAGCTATACCTCAAATTCCTAGCCTCTGCAGCAGTGTACAGCATCATGTAAGTGTGTGAGGACAGAATGGAGTGAAAGCTCTGTGACTGAGGAACATCTCTCAAAAGACTTAAAAGAGGCTCAAGCAATTTTTTTAGCACTTGTTCTTGTTTGAGCTCCAGCAGTCACTGTGTCTCAGGTGTTCCCAACTTTCTCCATTCCCTTGGCACCCTGAGAGGGAGCTGCCAGACCCACTCTTCCCACAGTCCTTGCTGTCTGAAACTCAGCTTCTGCTACTTTTTATGTGCAATCTTTTAGAAAATGTCTGGGTTTTGAAAACTATTCTTCTCCCACAAACAGATTTCCTTCCATGTGCTGAGTACCCAGGGTATCACAAATAAGAAGCAGGTCACAAAAAGAACCTTTAAACCCCCTAAATAATCCCTGGTCACTCCATGACAAACAGACTCCCAGCCTGTGATGTTGGATGCATTTACAGCAAGAAGAGCATTTTGCTTCATTCTAAGCAGGAAACACCCATTCCAACATTTGCTTTCTTTGCTGGGTACCTGTCTTTCATTCTGCATCCCTCAGCTAGTGCAGGACTTGCAAACATTTTGTAATTCCAAGAACAAGCACATTAAAGCCTCAGAGCAAGGGGAAAGCCCTTTTCCTGCCAACAAGGCACTTTATTGTCAATACCCCATTGTTGTACTCATTCTCACCACCCCTTAAAGCAATTAATGGATAAATCACAGATTTTTCTGTGGCATTTCTGTGGGTGGAGTTTATTCCCATCCTTATCTGAGCAGTGGATCTTTCCCACCAGTAACCTGGTGCCAGGGTGTCCCACAGCCCTTGACGCCGGTGCGCGCTGCAGAACAAACAAATTCAATTCGGGGAGGATATTTACAACTGCTGACCAAACTCTCGATTTCCTTGGTAAGCTCCTCCAGACAATGTGCTCCAGCCCTCAATTGTACTGTCAGAAATTCATATGGGCCCAAGAACGAGAAAATATTATGTTTAGATTTGTGAAAGGCAGAGCAAAACAAGGGAGGGATGTTTTTGAAGGGGTCTCCCCCAACCCCATGTGTTTGTTTAGTTTTACAGGCACAGAATGGAGCAGGATGAGTGCAGAGCCTCCCCTTGCCTGCTGTCCTGCTCCCATCCAGAGCCAGCCCTCAGTGCTAGCAGCAGCAGGGCAAATTCCCTGGGAGAACAGAGCTGTACCTTATGCACGAGGCTTGTTGTGGCCTCAAACTCCTACACTGCCTTCACTGGGCTCATTAAAACAGCTTTTAGCAGATCTGCCAGGATTCAAACAGGAAACTGGTGCCAACATATAGGCATTTGCAATGGAGGATAAAAGAAGCCTTCACCTCTCATCACAGCTTTAATTCCTGCTCTTTCAAGAGGAGCCCAGCAGGCTGCAGCTCCCAGCCCCATCTCACACAGCATTTACAAGCTGAGGTAAAGTATCCCCGTTTGCAGGGCATTTTCCCCCTCTGGGAAGCCAGACTTTGCTTCCTTTCAGCCCTGGTTTGTCNGGACACACTCACTTCAGGCTGCTCTCAGGTCTAAACTCCTAAATCCCCTGAACTGAGAAGTCCCTTCTGAATTTGAGCTGCTCAGGGACAAGCAAAGTGTCCCTCCTGGAGAAGGTCTGGCAGCCATCCCCAGGTGAGTGGTGCTGTTCCACAGAGCCTGGCCCTGAGCTGCTGCTGGAACACAACCTTGCAGATGCATCCCTGGTTTATTCCTTTGCTGGGGCCATGCTTCCCACAGGATGCTAAAAGGTGCCACATTAGGGGCAACATCTTTGGAGTTTTCAACACAGAGGAGATCACGTTCAGCCCTTATTTTTGCCCCAGGCAAAATTCAGGCTTATACCTTCATTAATGCAGACTAACAACAGAGCTTAACTCTGTGTGGGCTGATGGCTTAATGTTGGAACCAATTCTGTTTCTTATTAAATCAAGAGCAGATCTTGAGTGATGGCACTGCAAGCAGTGTTTTCCATATTTTCACCAGTTTAATGAAAACCAGAATTTGGCTCTACGTCTTAAGAGATAACACTCTCTGTACTTCTGGCCAATATATGAATGTCTACCAGCATTGTGCATCTCCCTCCAAAACCCTTGCAAGCCTTCCTTTATAGGTTATCCAGGGATCAAGGTCTGCAAATCCATAAAATACATGGGCTGTGCAAGATTTGCATTTAATTTAGCATGGCTTTTCTTATCTTGTTTCACTGAAAACCTCCCTTTGTTATTTAGGGGATTAGGAATGTTCAGCAAGAGAGGAGGAGAAGGGGCTGATGGCTCTGGGACTTGAATTCAGTAAAACACAGAATTATAGTTGTTCCTCCAGATTTACAGCAGTCTAACATCAACCTCTGGTTCAGAGAAGGAATATAAATTAGTTGGTTAATAAGAACTGGATTCCAGCCAGCTGGATTAGGATCCTGTAACACTCATGTATTCTACTTCTCTCTCCTTGCCCTGTTAATTGACTGCAGGCCACCCAGGGTAACAAAGACATATGACAGAAATATAGTGTATATTTATGTTGGCTCATCTTGCTGTAATCTCCTTCAGGGTATGACCTGATTTTAATAACTCAGACTTACCCTATCACTTTCTGGCTCATTTCCTTACATGCTTATAGCTTATATAGAGCCTTTTGGTTTATTCTTTTAGCACATTTGGAAAAAGAATTTTAAAAATAAACAAGAAAATAAAAGGAGAGAGGAAGAGGGAACATGGCTACAAAAATTTGTTAAAATCCATCTCCATCCTAAAAATATTTATTAGCACATATTACCTCCTGACAATGTTTCCCCATAGCCAGTAAGAGCATTTTCAGAACAACTGGAAGATGTGAGCGCTGCCATCTGTTCCACCCTCAGTGAACTGAGAACTATAAACATCTCCAAGGCTGGGTCATTTATCATTACAAGAAAGTATACAAAGAGGCAGGAGTTGAAGTAAAATCGGTCTCATCGTGGGAAGAAATCTGATTTTAAAGGCACACCAAAATATCTTCCAATGTATCAGCCTTCCTAAAAGCTTGCAATGGCTTGTACATTCAGTTCTCTGGAGCAGAGACTGCTTAAATTAATTTAAACCTGCCTGTTTACAATTCTTTGTGTACTTTTGATATTATTAGTTTAGATAGTTGTGTGGTGTTGATATAGTTATGCTGCTAGAGTACATTCAAAGAAATTACAAACTTTAATGGGAATTCCAAATATGTTACTGAGATAAAGAGGAAGAAAACCTACTGAGCCTCAGTTGTTTAGGATGGAGCAGAGAGGTATTTGGGGTGGAAGTCTGCAATCAATGATTTTACCTCAAGACCTTTTAGTTTCCACATCCGCTGTTCCACACTGCTTGTTCACCCTCTCTTAAAGCTGGTACTGCCTAAAGCTGAGATTAGAAGAATTAGAGTATTTCAAGAAGAAAATTTCAAGTGAAGATAAGTTCATCCCAATGAGAGGAATGAGGACTGCTAGCCAAAGAAAGGGAAAAAGCAGCTGAGAGCAGATTGAAGGAGAGATCCCCAGGCACAGTTGTGCCTCCTCAATGCAACAAAGGGTTCAAAGGAGCCAAACATCTTGAGGAAAGAAAACAAAAGAACTGGCCTCACGTGAACTTTAATTTTGTCCAGAAATTCCACTCTGGATCAAAGGGCTACAGTGAAAGTTTAGTTGGAAACAGCATTTTCCTGCACAGAAGTTCAGCTTCAGCAAGTAGAAAACTTTTCCCCTCCTCATGAAAGACTAGTTTCATCAAAGTCCTGGCCTGTTCTAGCCTAAGTCCAAAGGCATCTTTTGAGGAAAAAAACAAGTGCAAGCCATGTTTGGACTATTATCTGGGCAGGCAGGGCAAGGCACAGAGGGAAGATTGGGTGACCCCTTTAGCAACTGCTCTGCCAAAAGCCCAGAAGCTAATTATGGGTTAGAAAGAGCCAAGAAAGTGGCTGGTTCACAGGGAGATGTGGATGTGTCCCTGGGCCTGAACTAGGGGGATGTGAAGCACAAGGTGACCTAGAGACAGAGTCATGAACTTCTGAGATGTGTCTACTGAGTTTGGTGCTGTTCCTGTGAGGAAAGGAGCTCCTGGATGATGCTGAGGGAAGCTTCTGCAAACACTGAGGAGAAGAGAACAGCAAGCAGAGACAGCTGTCTCTTGTGTGCCTCCTGTTGAGTCATTCCAGTACAACTGGAGCACATGGGCACACCTGTGAGTTGTGTCCCTTTGTGGGATGAAATTTCACATTTCAGACAAGCAAGAGCCATGCCAGCTCTGAGTGTTAACCACCCACTCTGCCCTCTGATGAGTATTTCATAATTTGGTTTATAAAGATCAGACATGATAGATTTACTACCTTCTCCCCACAGTTTATTATCTATTGACATGGGTTTCTTTGCAAATTTCAGTTTCCAATGACTTGCTAGTGTTAGCACTGGAAAAGCAAAGTGTAGAATGATGCCAGTGAGCTTTGCTAGATGTGCTGTACATGACTCTCTGTCTGCTGCTCTTGGTTCTTCTGAATAGACTCAAAAAGTTGTTGGAAATCTAGAGACTTTTGTCCAAAGCTGGGATTACTATCACTTCAGTTTTCAAGGAACTGCACAGGGGGTTCTTTATAAAAATTAACTGACAAAAGTATGCCTTTATCCTTTGAAATAGGGGCACAGCACAGGAAGGGATCCTCAGCACTGCAGACACATAATTGTTCTTATCCACCTAGTAAACTTCATCTTAGGGTGGCAAAAAACCCAACCAACAGTTTCTTTCCCACACTTCTTGAATGAAAGAAATACTCTCTGATGGCTAGAGAGACCTTCTTCCACAAATATTCCACCAAGAATATTTATGGCCAGCCTACACTTATTTGTTCTTGTGCCAATGTTGCCCTGTTTAAACGGTTCTTTCTCCTTGGTGCTTTACCCCTCCAAAGCATTTATTACCTTCCTGATATAATCCAGTGAGGATGGCTTGTACTCAGAAAGCTTTTACATCTTTCCCATTGGTTTCTCTCTTGCTGTCAGAGACTGTAAGTACCTGTCCAAGGGGTCACTGCACCTGGTGGCTCACCCCAAGGTGACAGCATGGCAACAACTGGATCAACTCACAGATTACAAAAAGTTGTTGAACATTTTCCTATAATGTCCTGTTTGTTCACTGTTAACTTCTCTGAAAATGGATACAGGAAGAGGAATCTGACTTTTAGTCACAAGGCTACCATTGAGTGACCCCTCAGCTACTGGAAGTCAGGGCAGTGAGACATCAGCACAGAAAGAGTCCATGGAGGTATAAATGCACATCTTCATCCAAACATCATTAAAAGTTAATTTATACCTTCACAGCAGTGACCACGACTGGAGACAGGACCTGATGGATCAGTATTCCAGCCCACAACCCCTCCCCAAGGTGCTGCAGTTACTCAGTGCTCACACAGCAGCTCAGGGCTCTGGCAGATGTGTCATGGCATTTCAGAAGCCCAGAAAGTGATATGTCATCCTTGCAAAAATTAGGTTACAAACGTAAAGAAAGGCTAAAAAAAGTCATACCACACAGATCTGAATATTGGTTCTGCCCACCTCAGTACCTGTGGATGTTTGCTTCTGAATGTTTTTGCTCAAGCTGAGGTTGGAAAGGAATCAGCTTGGCACGTTCACACTTGATGTCTTTCTTTTGCAGTGATCCCATTGTTCTAAAACATAATGGGGCAGAGTTTTCTATAGTCCCACTGGGACTGTATCAAAATTGAAATCAGCACTAAAAAGTGTGCTGTGTAATGCTGCTGTCTGCTCTTAACACCATGATTTCAGCCAAGAAACAGTAAGTTATTCACATTTACACCCAGTGAACTGGAAAGTCTTTTATCCAGGCTCCACATTAAATTTCAGCTGCCAAAAATGGTCTCATTCTTATTCAGGTCAATACTTTTGACTCCTTAGGCTTGTACAGTTCCCAGGGCAGCTCAGGCCTGCAGCAGCTCTGAGGAGCTCTGTTCTCTTGATGTTGTTACTTGACAGCATGTTGATTTTAGGGCACTGGTTTCCTTCAGACTCCTTCAATCAATACCCAGTAAAGGAGTATGGAAAACAAGGTAGTCAAAGGCATTGTATTCTCCCCAAAATTCTGAATTCTTGTCCACATCCTCACCTTTAACATTAAATCTTGAGGCTTGAGGCTAGACCTGATTGCAGAGTATTTTGGCTTTTTGCCTTACCCGAAACACATGTACAGCTGAGGTACAGGAAGTCAGACTGACCAACAGCCATTCTTCAGTACTACATGCATAAATCCTCTATTAGTGTTCTCACAGTGCCTCATTTCACAGATGACATTTCTTTAGAAAAGCCAATGATGAACCTTTTCCCTACCATTTACACTGGTAACATTCACTCAGGGACTGTGCTGAGGGACAGAAGAGCACTAGGAGCCCAGGGAGGATGCTGGGGAAGAGATGCTATTCAGGGCTCCTACCCTGATGAGAAAGGGCTCACAAACCTAAAGAGGCTGCAGGTGCTGTGGATCTATAGGGACTTAAAATTAAAATCTTAAAAAATAGCAAAAAAAATAGGGTCCATGGGAATCATGATAAAAGATGAAAAATTATCAGACTGCTTATCCCTGAGGAAATGATGTTTCTTCTCAGTGATTTGAGATGAGGTTCAGGGATATCCCAGAAGCCCAACTGCCTCTTCCCTCAAGCAGGTAGGGACTGAAAGCACTGGCACAGAGTTAGTGGGGAAAAAACCCAAGTTAAATTGCAGCCATTCAGTAAATGCTGTCTGGTCCCCACCAGCAGTGACAGCCATGTGAGCAGCATGGGACAGCACTGTGATCTGCACCAAGCCCTCTGAAAAGGAGCTCTGTTTGTTTTTAATTTTCCCTTTCCACAGAAGTTGTCCAGCACAAAGCTGGGGAAATCGAGTATTTTCTTTGGAAATACCTCAGAGATAATCAGGCTCTTAGAAAGCTGCAGATATGGCACCTTCCACACACACACACCTCAGCAGAGGGCTGAAGGAGCAGCTGAATGTCCCTAAGCACTGCTCTGCTCCTGCTCCATGCTGGGGCAAAGCCTCACAGTCCTCATGTGATGGGGCATCCAACCTCCCAGTGGGTGCTGGCCTCCTCTCTTCTGGCAGCAAATACATGCCAACAGGCTCTTGTGAGTCTGTACCAGAAGATTTCCTGCTCCTGGACATGCCTCATCATGGTAAAATCCATTTCACCATACCAAACTCCCCCCAGCTTGACACAGGCTGTATCAAGGGTCATTCCCTCCGTGCCCACAGGCTCTGCTGGGAGCTGTGCTGCTGTGGCCAGCAATTCCCTGCTGGGTCAAACCCAGGGTGCATTTGGCACTTTGACATACAGCACCAGGCCAAAACTGAGCAAAATCCAAAGTTCAAAGCAACAAAGGGCAGAAGGTGCTTTGCTTCCTTCTAAAGACCAGCCAAGGTGGCCTTTAAAACCACACCCAGTGATATGTGACACACCTGGAAACCTGTGAGGTGCTGGATACACACTCAGGAATTTTGGGACCTGTGGATGTTTCTGCACCTGTTTGTAAATGCAGCTAATCCAAAATTAGCCAGGAGAAGTGGAAGAATCATTTGTCAGCTCCTGGTCTCCTCAGCCATCTTGAAAAAAATGTCACAGATACATTGACACTTCTGCTGTTGATTTAAATAGCAGCCACCGGCCAGGATCCACTGCTGGGTGAGGGGCAAAGTGGAGCTCCTGTCTCAGGCTCCTCCTGTATCAGATGACTCACCAACATGCCTGAGAAACTCCCTTGGACCACAGACTCCAGTAGCAACCCCACAACAAACACTGTGCAGGGCTTGCAGCCACCCCTGGGGTTTAGGACGTGGTCCTGGCGGCGCTCGGCAGCGAAGCGAGGTGGCAGAGCTCTCCTCCCTTCTGCTGCTGCCCTGTGCCCACAGTGCTGGGCTGGCAGTCAGCAGACATGGAAACCACCACTTGGCCATAATTTCCTTTGCCCCCTAGTAGGTTGTTCAGTCTCTCAGCCCTGTTTTTTCATGAGTACATTCGTGACAGTAAAATCTCCTCCCCAACCTTTCCAGCCCTTCCTGTGAGCTCCTTAAACAGGAGGACGTTGGTGCTCACATTTAACAGGGTATTGCTCACTGTGGTGGCTGTGCCCTTGTGCTGCCCCATCTCTGGACTGTGACTGCTTTTGTGGGGCTCCACTGAAATGTCCTGATGCACAAATGCATCCTCAGAACACTTGGTTTGTGAAGCAGAAAAAGTCATACCCCAGAGCAGCTCCCTCAGCCACCCAGTACCTCCTGTCTGCAAAACAGGCTAAGGAGGGGTTTCTGTTCCAGCCCACGCTCTGGTAGCATGGCCTGCCAAGCCTGCCTGTCTCACATGAAAATACAGAGCTCCTAGGAGTGACTCAGAAAATCATTTCCCCTCCGCCTCTCCTATCGCACTGAGGGCAGGAGTCTTGATTGCAGTGCTCCCACCCCTACCCCAGGAGAGCTGTAGCTCTACCTCCAAAATGCAAGTTAAGCATTCTGCCTCTATGGCTCCCCAGCTCTGGAGAGGACACTCCTAAAAAAACACTTCTCATGTGCACCAAGAGAAACTGCAGAGCTTCCTATTAGCTCATTGTGATCTGCACCGTGACCCTCTGCAGCTGCATCAGACACACCTTCAAGCCTCCTCCAAAAGCAATTCTTGTGCCCAACTCCAGCTTTACTCACAGGAGTAATTTCTGCTCATTCTGCTTCACCAGAATTAGTGGGGCTGCACACAGTGAAGGGCAGTACTTTAATATGGGTTAACAGGAACAGGCACTTCATGGTTTAAGCTATCCTAGCAAGATCTTAGCACACCAAATATTTTCTCTTCATCTGTCATAAGAACTTGACCAATATCCAGGGATTTCCCCAAAAAGACTTGGAAAAAATCCCTGGAATACAGATGATGTATAATTTTCAATACAAGAGTGAAACTATTACATAAAGGATTTCAGACCCAATACAAGTCAACATTCTATGAGGTTCTCATATGTATTTTCCAGATGAGATTCTGCTCTGGCCACACCAGTTCCAGTTTTGTTTTTTTGGTTTCAATGTAGGGTTTTTTTTTTTCCTTTTAAGATGCTATGCTAGGTAAAGCAAGGGATTACCTACATTTTAATGAGAAACATATATTTTGGTAGAAAAACAATTGCTGAAATAAGCATCTAGTAGTCCTAGAATATAACCACTAAGCTAAGTCTGATGATCCTTCTTAACAAGAGAAAAAAGGGCAATCTTTTGTTGAAAACATTATATGTAATTTTAGTATTGAACTTTTCCTGCTGTAAATTCACTTGTGCCATCTTGCCTCCAACTGATTATTAATTTTCTAAACACACAATACCTGAAGCTATTAGGCTTAGAAATTTACTTTGTGGGAGTTTTTAACGCTCTGAATATAATGTGTGTTTATATCCAAAATCATGTCTTTA
This sequence comes from Urocynchramus pylzowi, assembly GCA_013397555.1. NCBI lineage: Eukaryota > Metazoa > Chordata > Aves > Passeriformes > Fringillidae > Urocynchramus > Urocynchramus pylzowi. The sequence goes on along the minus strand of VZRH01003911.1, from coordinate 495,989 downwards.
TTTGCAACCCAACTCTTCAAGCACATAATTATGTAAATAGTTCTTGGCCAGGCAAAAAAGAAAAAAAAAATTGTCTTTAGGATTTGTCAGCTGTGAGCGAAGATCCCCCGTCTGCTGTGGCTGTGCTAGGAGGGAGCCTGCACAGGCAACAGGGCAAGAAACACACACCCAGCTTGGGCTGGGGGTCAATATTTGGCTGTATTTATTCCCCATTCAGTGCTCACCTTTTTTCATACAGTTAAGGAGTCTGGGGGAGAGCCAGCCACAGCATCAGCACACTGAGTGTGTCCCCTGACCAACACAGCTGCCATCCTTGCTGTCCCAGGTAAGACACAGGTCCTGACAGCCCAGAAGCCCCTGGTACCAGTAGCTGTGGGATTTGATGTCAGCAGCCCAGGAGCCAGCCCTGTAGCACATGATATATATAATTCATTGTTCTCACAGACCCAGGAGAGGCCCAGGGCTGTGTGTACATACAGATGGAACCACAACCCTTCCCCACTGCTATCTACTGCACAATGTTTATCAGGGCTTACAGACCACTTCCTTTTCAAAACCCTTATTGAAATTCACACAATAAACAATTTGCCCAATTGGGTTTAGGAAGCCCTCAGCCCTTTTCCTTTCGAGGCAAAAGAAAAGAGATTTATTTATTATATAGAAATAGCCTGGACTCTGGAGGGGCTGGGGGAGTCAGGCGGGAAGGTTCGAGGCTCTGAAAGTGAGCACAGACATTAAGAGGGAACATACCTGCCCCAGGGGCCTGTAAGACCTCAAGAGACAAGAATATATAGTACCTACCCCCCAGTTTAGACAGTAAAAGTCACCCAGACCAGAGGTTAAAGCCACTTTGCTGAAGTGTGGCAGCAGCACAGGTGTCACACACAGCAGGGCCAGGAGTCATACACAGCATGGCCTCAGCCCCTCCCTTCAGACAGGAGCCTGCCCAGCAGCAAAGTCTGAGTTCTGGAGACCCCATGGCCCATGTTTGCTGGAGCCAGACACAGCTCTGACCTCCATCCTGGTTTTTGTCCCTGGATTTTGGTTTGCTCCTGAGGAAGCTGTGGAAGGCAATCCCAGGGACACAGAAGCTGCCAAGAAATCATCTCTTATCAGATATGGGTGGTGCAGGAGGGAGCACAGACCCTTCCCCCTTACTGGGGTTAACTTTCAAGTGTCTTCCACATCTTCCAGGTGCAAAAGTCAGCATGAATGCTGCATCCCATAGGTATGCCTGTGTGCATTAAGGATTTGAAGAGCAGGCATGCCAAGCATGCATTGCTTCATTCAGGGCATCAAGTGGGAGGCTGGGAGACAAAGGAAGAAGGAAAAATCTTCCTGAACAGAAAAGATACATTTTTAACACCATTCCTCCAAGAAGAGGGGCCAAGAGAAGCAAGGTAATGCTTCCTCCTTGGGAGAAGATGCCCATTCAAATGAGGTTTTCTGAAAGCCACAGAGATATGAGGAGAACTGAGGAAATCTGCTCCCAGCTGAGAGCTACTGAGACCAAACCCCTGCCCCACGTGAGCTGTTTTGGGGCAGAGATGCCAGTGCAGGGGAAGCTTTGTGCCTGCAGCAATTCCCAGCTACAGAGGACTCTCAAAAGAGAGCAACAGCTTTTCTTGTTCTTTCGATAAACAAAGGATTTCTACCAGCCTGAAGCCTGAACAGTTCCCTCTCCTTCTTCTAACATGAAAACCCTGCTGAAAATCCTCTGCTGGATTTTTGGTGGATCTTTAGTTTTTCTGTCTGAGGCTGTTTGTAGCACAGGGTACAATGGGGAGAAGACACAGTTATCACCCGGGAACAGTAGCTTTGATGCAAGATAAAAATAATTTATTTTCCTCTTTAAACTGTCATCATCTGCAAAGGGCAGAAGAGCCAGGTTGCCCTTCCCACCCTGGGGAGGGCAGGCAGCTGGTTTGGGCAGGAGCTTCCACACTGCCTGGAGATTTTGAGCCTTTGCTCAGCCAAGCAGTGGGGAAACTTTTGCTGGGGAAATGGTGACCTTTCTGCAGGGCAGGAATTCAAGGCAATGCTGTGAATATGAGAAGTGCAGCAGCACTTGGTATGAGATGCCACATTAATGATCCACATAACACCGACAGAGGGGCTTTCATATTAAAGAGCTCCACACTTCTTTTAATGAACTTTACACTATGGGCAGATCTGGCAGGAAATGCAGCCACATCTGGAGGGGAAGGAGTTAATCAGCCAGCAAATCAGCCAGCATCAGGCATGCTGCAGACAGAGAAAAGTCAGGGATGGGTACAGTGGCACAGTGGCACCAGACATGCATCAAGTGCAAAATCATTAGGGCTACCAAAAAAAAAAAAAAGAAAAAGAAAAAAAGAAGAAAAAATAAAGGGGGGTAGAGCACAGATTTCTGTTGGAGTGCTGGGTAGGAAGTATTACAGCTGGAGCTGGTATAGTCCAGTCTTGCAAAATTCTATTTGTATTCTCTCAAGGCAATGAGTACTTGCTGGGCAAGCCAAATGCAATTAATTCATGGTAAGAGCTGGCAAGTACAATTCCAGGACCAGATTTCCACCCTTCCTGTCCATCCTGACACACACATTCTGCCTCCAAGAAATATACTCTCATCAGGAAAGTGAGGAGGAGTTCCGTGTTCTGGGTTCCAGCACTGAGCTCCAATATCCAGCCTTCCCAGGGCCAGTCATTTTTTCTCTGTGCTTTGGCTGTGGTTAGCTTTCTTTGGGGAGGAAATGGCAATTAAATTCACAATTAATCACAATTTTAAAGCACTTCTCTACTTTTCAGAAGAGAGATGCTGCAAATGGGGAAGTGTTAGAAGGGATCAGTAAAAGGCTGTGATTAAGCACCTGAAGGTCTGGGATGGCCTCAGTGAGGAGGAGGGAAAACTTCCTCCCCACTACCCCATCCCTTCATGACAGCACAAATTAAAAACAAAGACAGCTGTTCAGTCGTGAGTGACTTTAGTTTAGATTTTTCTGTTCCTTGCTCAATAACTCTTTCATTATAAGCTTCCTGCTGGGGGAGTTTGTGAGCCAAGGCTCGCTACTGAGCACGCGGCACTCCGGGGCTGCAGCGCGCAAGCGGCCAGTGCGCCCTGTCCGCGCCTTTCTAAATCATTACAGTTTCTAGATCTGATGGGGCAAATCCACAATTAAAAAAAAAAAATATTTAATAATAAAATAAAAATATACTAGCTGTTCTCTGGGCAGCTAATCCCATGCTGGAAAGTTCTCTAGCAGCTTGAGGAGGAGTCAAGAAAACAGAAGCAGCTCAGGGATTTGTGTGAAGCAAGTTGTTCCTAGCCCTGCACAGATTACATTCATAAAAATAACTTTTCTAATTGAAAAAGTTTGATAATTTATAAGCTAGTTCCAAAGTCCTTTGAACTCTGTAGGAAATTCCCAGGATCCTGGATGGGCTTTTACTCAAGTTCTCCATTGTTTGCATGAAGGGAAAATATGAATATTGATATAAACCCTGCAGCTTGGAGGCTTTGCTAACAAACACAGGATCTGAACAAGGGAGGATGGAGACAAATTAAATACAGTCAGAAAACTGACCTGGTCCACCAATGGAATGTTTAAAATGGCTGTTAATGCTTCTGGAACACTTAAACCATTTATATTTGGTATGTAGATGCAAATCGAAGAGCATCCCACAATGCCTCCAAAAAGCTTCCTCTGAAGCACTGCCCTCAGAAGGAACTTTGTCAAAATCAGTCACGAGTGGCTGGGTGATGTGACTGTAAGTTTACTGAGCAATGTTATTTTCTGTCTTACCTGCCTGCCCACATAACTCCAGGGGAGGTGCACAGAGCCCAGACAACCCAGTGTGGGCTGTGACCTGATGGACACTGCAGGCAGGGAAAGCTGCTTAGTAACATCCAGAGAGTCCAAATATCCCCCTGGGCTGGGAGCATTCAGCTTTCAACCTTTTGAGTACCCCTAGTTCAGATTTTTCATCTGCTGAACCATAATTGAAGTCAATGACCTCTTCTAAGCCTCAGACCTGTCTACACAAACTTTGTTTATTCAGACTTGTCAGCAGTTTAGCAAACCATACTTAATTGGGCTGGAGAGAACACTGTGGCCATTCTTTTCCCTTCCACACCTCTCGACCTGCACTTACTGACACCAGAGGGCCCAAACCATCCTCCTCCCCTGAGCACTGCAGTGTGTATTCCATTCCAACAGGTTCACCACCTTCATCCCCAAAGCTGCCACTTCACCTCACTAGGTTATTCATTTTGGGCATATTTATTTGCCCAAGGCTGGACTATCCCGTGTCAGCTGACATATGTGATTGCACAGCAGCAGAGGCTCCTCTCCCACACACAGAGTGTGCTTAGGCTCTTTTGGGGTTTGCTCAGACCTCACAGGCAGCTGGATATGTGAGACATCGATCAATCTTTGAGAGCAGTGGCTGACAAACTTGTTTTAACCCAAGTTTCTAACAAAAAAATCCTACTGCTCTTCTACTGCAAAAGTTAAAGGGGAATTTTTTCCCCCCTAGAATGAAACCTGAATACCAGACCTGTTTCAAATGATAGGAAACATGAATGTTATGATTACAGAATTTAGCTTGCAAGTGGAAGAGGACACTGCCTTCCACCTCAGAGTGAGATTACACTGTGCAGCTACAAAAACAACACAGAAGGTAAAGCCAATGCCAAACCCTAATGCCTTGCAGTAGCTCTGCAGTAGAGGCAGATTGTTACTCCTACAGCAATGATCCCTTGGGAGGGTAACACACCCCTCTAAGATGAGCCTGAGCACAACACCATTCCAAGGGTTTCATCCAGTAACTTCTTCCCTTTTCCAAAGGTCTAAGATAGAATGTAACTTTCAAGAGAATCAAACCTATAAAAGCTTTAGAGCAGTAGCGCAGTGGGTTTAATCTTCTGAGAGGCAGAACATTCATTAAATGAGCTGGTAATGCGCTAATTCGGGGAATATCTTTTTTCCGAAAGGCTAGCGTTACAAAATAGTGTCACTAGGCACTACCAGGAAAACAATCCAGCCCTCTCTAAAGTTCAGCAGTGCTCATGACGACATTCCTGTCCCGAGACTGCCACCAAGATGTTCTCAGACAGTCCAGGCATATGGAAATCATAGCTCCCATAGAACAGCTGTGTTTTTTGGAAGTGACTTCATATTTTTGGATGTTGTCTGCCACATGAAATCTAACATCTTCAACAGCAAACACAGCTCTTCCTTTCATCCCCTGCCATGTTTCCTTCATGTAATAAAGGTGGCAGATGATTTTTTAACTCCACAATCAGGTTTTTTCCAGCCTTTCCTTAGAGCACAGGGACTGTATCTCTGTAAGTGCCTTTGCAAATTTCTGGTATTTCTAACAGGAATTGCACTGAGATTTTACCCAAGAATGGAAGGATTCTCCTTTCCACTGGCCTCACATCTGGGCAGATCGACTGACTCACTCCCAAACAGTCACTCTGGCAAGCAAATTCCTTTCCCAAAACTGTGTGCTTCACAATGACACTTCCACCACACATTTGCCTGGCAAGCCACACACATTGTTTGCTACCATCTTCAGGAGAGGTCCAGACTCTGTGGGGCATGCCAAAACCCACCCTGGGCCCTGCCATGCGAACCAGCAGCTCAGAAGGCTCAGGGGCTGCTGTTGGCCAACACTTCTGCAGCCTCTGGTAGTTAAAGGGGTGGTTGAAAAGCCCTGTAAGAGGGCAGTGAGAGAGGAGATGCCAGGCTGCAGCAACAGAAGGGATGAAGGGCTGGGTTCATCTTCCTTATGGGCAGAAAATAAGAAAAACTTTGCTTTTGCTTGGCATCTGCCCTTCCCCACCCACTCCCTGTAGGTGCTGTCCTTGTAAGAGAAGGCAAAGCATCCTGGATGCAACCTTTGTCCCCACACACTGGGGCAGCCAAGCACAGGTACAACAGCAGCTGTGGAGTCACAGAACAGTCCCCACAACCACCAGCCAAGGCAAAAACAAACGCTCCAGTCATCCCTCCTGCCTTGCTTAGTGTGATAACCAAGCTCCTCCTCAGCCTTCCCTTCCTCAGTAAACAGTGCTCAAGCCTCACTACAAGCAACTGGAGAGTTGTCCTTTCGTCTGCTCATGAACACACTTGATAAATAAACCCCCAAAAATTTCCATTTGCAATAACAACCAGCTGCACATGCTGCTGCAGTGGAGCTGCCATTCCATCTCTCCAGACAGCTGCTCGCCCCTGGAAAGCAGCTGGATCTCCACAGAAGCCAAATGGACGAGCATCAAAGGCAGCTAGTGAAGCACAGGGAGTGCTGCTCCCTATCCTGCACTCAGCAGCTGCCCCAGCTCTTCTGATTTGACAAGCTGTGCCAGTGACTCCCAGATCCATTGGCATATTACTCTTATCAATTCAGTTCCTGTAGGTGACCACATTTACTCCCTGGTGTGCCAGGAATTGACAAAAGAGCATCTGACTTAAGCATTTTGAAATAAACTCCAGACATACATCAGGATGTTCAGCAGCTCCAGGCTCAGCTCATTTTATCCCTTCACCCAGATCCCTCAGGCAAACTGCAAATTGCAAATGTCACAGAACGGCTTGAGGATCCAGATGCTCAAAACAGCATCAGGTTCCTAAGGGGCTTTAGAAAAAAAATCTTTTCTTTTTCATTTTTAAGTCCTTAAACGACTTATATGTACATTAAAGTACCTTTGAAAGTGGGAGGTGTGTTGGTGTAAGCAATTAAGGCACTAAAGACCTTTGCTTCAAATGGACAGACCTAAAACATCAACATTTTCCCTCAAGATCTCCCCTAGCTGCCTTTGCTTTCCAGTTCCCTTGCACTGAGAGCACTGCTCAAGGTCACAACTTGGTTAATGAATCTAGGTTTACATTGAAGTTCTGCATATAATGCTGGAAAGGTCCAAAAGTGATTATATATATATGTACATTAAAAAAAAAACCACATAAAACATATTTCTATCTAGCTTAAAATTAAAGGCAGCAAGAGAGTGTCTTATCAAAAGATAATAACTCAATAAGGTAAGTAAAAGTATCTAATATCTAACAGAGCCCAGGTGAGGAATCTCAAACAGGGATTTGGAAGAGCTACAGACTTTTGTTTTCTTGGGTAAGCCCTGTCTGGCACTGAAAATTTGCATACATCTATCAATATATATACAGGCTGCTGCTAGCCAGGAGGAAAACAAACAAGGAAGTAGTCAGGAATTGGGAATAGCAGGGTGTCTTCTAGTTATTTAAGGTATTAGCTGAGCCAATGGGCATGCTTTTCCTGTTTTAAATAGACACAATAAGATAAAGGTCAGCAGGGGAATTGGTTACATTTCTCTTTCCCACATATAGATATGGCTGTGGAGGATGTAATCCTCCCAGAACATTTTAAAGATACAGAATAATTTGGAGATTTTATAAGCATCACACTGGCTTCCTCAGCCCAGAGCACAGTGCATTACTGGTACAAATTCCCTGGGAAAGACAGAATAATTTGGGCTTTTTGATACTAAACAGTAAAACTAAATCCTGTTATGCAAATAAGGTATTCCATAGGAAAAATTGCTTAGCATCAAAGCTAAGTACCCTGTATGCTTATCTTTATAAAATAAAACAACACATTGTAGGTAAAGAATATTTTCTAATCTGCTTTTCTCTTCTGCAGTAGATAATTGAATTAGAAATCAAGCTCCAAGTGCACCAAGAGGCTTAATAAATACCAACAAAACCAATAACTTCTTAGGCCAGGCAACAAGATACTCAGTAACATTCTTCCAGATCTGTTGACATGCAAAATTGATACAGACACCAGCCCAGCCACAGAACCCAACTTCATTTTAGTGACTTTCCTTCTCAACCCATATTTTTTTCTCTTTCAGACAACAAGAAATAAAAGATATCACAGTCTCACAAATCTGCATATCCCACTGGGATCAGTAAGAGCCTTCAACTTACTGGGAGTTCAGGCTGACTTGAAATTACATTCATAATGCACTTGGGTTTATTAGAAACCAATTAAGGCCACTGGCTTCTGAAACTGAACCCACCACAGTCAGTTAATCAATTGCTAGTTCTAAAGTGCAAAGAAAGCCATGCTTCTTATTACAAATTACTTTTAAATATGATATGATTTCCTAAAGGAAGACTATTAAAGGTTGAGATTTGTATGTATGTATACACAAACACAGATACACATTAACACACAGGCATATAAATAAAAGCCCAGGAGAATTTGTCTCATGGGGAGTTGTAGAAAGATCTTTACACTGGGCACAGTGGGCATTCTGAGAGCTGCTTCTGTAGTCTTCAATATGAAATCTAAGACTGACAAATACCTGGCAGTCTGGCTGAGGTCTCAAGTGTGCTATGTCTTGTGTCCAGGTGCCCTTTTACAGTTTCCTTGTAGCCTCCAGAATCAATACTCTGGAGAGCTTGTTGTTAACTCAGCAAAAGACAGAACCCTGCTGTAAGGAGCTCAGGGAAAAGCTATTACAGAATCCAAAACATAAGATGGGATGTTATTGGAATGTTCCTGAATAAGCAACTTTAAGCAATCAATTTGTTACACTTTTGTTTTGGAAAGAGAGTAATGAAACATTACTCTTAGGGCCCAAAATGAACAAGAGATCCATTCCCTGCATTTGTTGTAAAAAACCCCCACATCTTGCAATATCTGCTTTAATGGCTCAACCCTGGTCCAGGGATTTCAAAATGTATATGGCTGTCCTCCAAACCTTCCTTGAAATAAGAGTGTATTTTGGTTTAACTTAGAAAAAATATTCTCATTGCGTGCAAATCCCTTCCCTGGCCTGCAGCAAAAATACATCAGAGAGGCTGAGAGCTGTGAAGCCTTCATAGTACAAACCACAGTGGTTGGGAAGACACCTCACTGCATCCTTCTGCTTGGCCACTTGAGCTGTCACTGAAGGGCAGAGGTACAGGAATATGCACAGGGATTGGTTCAGGAACCACCTGCATTAGCTCAAGTTTGGTCCAGCAGAGCATCAGAACCCAGTGCAGCCTTACCCATCTCTGGATTCTTTGCTTAATCCACAATAACAGCAGTAAGTCCCAAAGTCCAGCCCTTTCTGTGGCTTTTATCCCAACAAATGTATTCAATGATTTCCAAATCAAATACGTAGGCCAGGGAATAAGGGGATTTGATACTGAGTTTAACTGCTGTTCTTTGGATGCACTCAAATACTAGTTTTTGGAAAGGCTACTTTTGCAGCTCATTGTGATACTACCAAGAACTTCTGACATGAGAACAAACAAAAGAAGTGTTGAAGATGCCAGGGCTGGCTCTGTGAGAGGGCAATTTAAAGAATAATGGACCTCCACTGATAAAGTCTCCATGCTGTGCTATTCTGCTGGCAATTATTGAGGAAGTTTGTTTAGGATTTAGGACCAAGAGTTCCTAAGAGAGGCTTGTAAACAGCATGGAAGTTGAGTTTCCTGTTGGTGATAGGAAGATTGACAGCTCACAGCAACCTTTTGTGTAGCATGACAAGTGTGATTACTGTGCAGTTCCCCTGCTATGTGATTAGATTGTAATCAGACTGTGGTTCTGCTGGATTTCTTCATGCCTTAATTGGTGGCCCCAAACCAAATGTCTTTCACCAGAATGAAAAAAAACCCTGGAACTTGAATTCCTTGACACTGAGTAGGTTTAACATCCTCTAGTGCCATTTCATGCTTGTGGCAAATGCACCTTCTTTCCTTATGTACTTTGGGTATAACCTATAGAAAGCATGGAAGAATCCAGTGACAGATTCTGTTTTCTATTTTGATTTAAAGAATAGGTATAAATTTCCTTTCTCAGTTCCATAAAGTTGTCATGAAGATGAAACTCCTTTTAGAATTAAAAAGTAGTTGTCAACACTTAACTGTGGCTACAATCTTGGGTTTATGGAAATCTGAAGGTTGGGTTACTATCACTGGTGAGACGAAGACATCATTTGGTGTATTAAGAAAAAAGGAAGTGCTGTAGTTTCTTTATATTATATAATTTTATAGGTGTGTTGCTCAGAGCACATTTCTAAATTTGGAGAATTAATATTTACAGATCATCTACTTTAGTGAAGAGTAAGGCATAATAGCATGATGGCTTATATGCACAAGGATAATATGTTTAATTGAACAGATGTGAAAAACAAACAACAAAACAAATATTGTCTGAAAAAATAACACAAAAATAACTCTGACAAATCAAACTAAATTAATTTAATCAATTAGGAAAAAGTGTCTCATGGAAAGTATAGCTAATAAGCCCATCTTGGAAATTTTTAAATTATCCAGAAACCTGATCCACAAACTTGCATTTGACAAACACTGCCAAAATGTTCCAACATCATACAGTAAGACTGTGTTATATAAACACAGCCCATGCATGAGAAAGTTGCCTATTCATGCTTCATAAATCAAAAAAGATGATGGAAATATACCAGTATTTAAGAGATGCTATTAAAACATAAAGACTTCTTTTACCATTCTCCACAAGAAAGAGCAAACTCAGAGATGGGAGCTGAGTTCTCTTCTTGGGCCCACAATCATGATTTCCCTTCAAAAAAAAAACAACACAGCTTTTTGGTTTTTTCCCTTTCTGGCATCAAGATTGCTCAGTGATCACAGGGAAAGAGGCTACTATGTGGCTGTACATGTTCATTTACAAATAGACTTATAAACCCTAAAAAGTAGCTGATGTTCTGGCATGTGTCCTTCCTCTGTGGGGAGCCTGGGGTGTTTCTCTACACTTCAAGGCCTTCCATTAGCAGCTGCCAGCTCTGCCTCAGGCCCCACTCTAATCTCTCATTCTATCATCACTTTAGGACACTTGTAATACTTGATGGGACTTTAATATAAAACTTCCCAAGGCAGTTGTAAGATGGCTGTGGGTCCTGACCATGACACAATTCACATGTTCAGGAATGTAATTCCATGCTATGTGTGTTGTTGAACTGCAAGCTTTTGGTGCTGACTTCATGGTACTTAATTTCTTCCATGCCAAAAATGGCTTAATAGCATCTCATATGTTCAGCTGAACTGCTGCACCAGCCCAAAGGGAAAACTTTGTTTCAAGGTGGATTTAAACTTTGCTAGAAAAAGTCTAATTAGACTGCTTAATATAATTTACACTGTTGTTCCTTCTGTCTCTGATGTGCAGGGGATGCAGAAGGGCTCAGCCGACCTCAATGAGCACACTCACCAGCAAGGCAGATCAAAAATCACCATCTGGTCTGTGTTCCACACACCCCACAAAGACTGGAAGATCTAGAAACTAAATGCAAATCTCCAAGCACTGTCATACCCACAGAACAACTCTTCCACTGCCACTTTTGAGCTGGGAAGAAATTGAAGAGTCGCTTTGCAGGATATCCATCACATGGCTCCTGCTCAGTCTCATCCCTGTGATTAAATGATCCCTCTGCACAAAGCCCATCCAAAAGCAGCTAAAAAGAGTGGCTGAATGAGATGGAAATAGCAGCCATCCCCCACAGGTGGAGTACCAACATCAGGGGCTAACAGGGCTGAAGAGCAGCCCTCTAACTCCTGGACAAAACTGGCCACTTTTTGCAAGTTATTTGGAGAGCAAGCTGTGACTGCAGCTCCTCCCCCAAGCACTTCTGTGCATCAGTCTCTCCAAATCATTCCTCAGCCCAACTGGAGGTCTGCTACCCTGTGACCACACTGCAGCTTTCTGCAGCAGAGGCTGGCTCCCCAAAACCTGATGTTCATTCAGGACATGAAGCTGGGGAGCCTGGCAGAGCATTTATTGCCTTCAAAGACAGATCTGCACAGATGTGAGCTCTCCAAGTGCTGTGCAAAGCTGATGCCAGTCACATTTTCAGAGTTCCAGTGTTTAACAAAGACTTCACTCTGGGGATAAGAGCATTGTCCAGCAGAGGAGGTGACAGAGACGTCAAATCTATCTGCCAGATGTCAGTGTCGTAACTTGTACCGAGACTCCTTTCTCTTTGTACACTTGGTCCTGCCGCCTGCAACATGCATTTCCCAGCTGGAAAGGCCTCACATGCTCCTGTTACTGGGAAAAAAGAAAACTGCCCAAAGGGAGAAGGTACAAAAGGTTTGTCTTTGCTACAGGAAACTGGAACTGCCAACAGTCTTGCTGAACTGAGTGCGTTGGCAGAATTAGGGTTTAGCAAGGTATCAGCAGTGGGACAGAAATGGAGGGAAATAATTTCCCAAGTCAGGCTATTTTCTCTCAAAACCAAGTAGAGCAGAGAAATAAAATTCAGTGATCAGAGCTCTTCACAGTCTGTAATTTTATTGCATGAAAAACTCCAAGGGTATTCTCATTTTCTTACCTTCCCAAATGAGGATGCAAATCTCAGCCTCAGGAGTTTATCTGTGCATGGATTTAGGTACAGAGCTTTCATACTTGTGCATATTTCATTTCAGCAAGATGAAAATCTTTTGTGTTATCCTGCTCTTTCTGATTTTTTAAATACAATGCAATTGAAAATTAAATGTGGTAATCCAATGATTACAACTTCCTGTAAAAATGAATAAGCAATAAAATTTACATTTCTGTGAAATGTTTTGACTTAACAAGATCATAGTATTCTCTCGGGAGTTTCTGACCAGCTGTAACTGCAGCATTTGGAATACATCTGTCATACTAGGAAATGAAGGATTATCAGAACCATAGGAGCACAACTAAGTACTTGTTGTGAGGCTGAGGGATGCTCTCAGTGGTGGGAGCACCAGGGTGCAGAAGTTTTCCTTTCTCATTCTTCGCAATTTTAAATCCTTCCTACATCTGAACGCAGAGTGTTGAATTATTGAATCGGTGTGTGAATATAAACACTCAGACTGTGCAATTAGAAAACAGATAAAACTCCAGTAGATGGCGCTCAAAAATATCCCAAATTTGTGTCCCTCCTCCGCGGTCAGGACCTCGGTGCCGTGCAAAGGGCTTGGGGAGGCAGCTCTGCCAGCAGCCCTGGGCAGCCTTGTCACCATCACTCTGAGAGATGGGATGCTCAGAGCTGCAGGGCCTGTAACAAAGGTGGGCTCAGCAGTGGCTGGGAACACAGAAAATACACCAAAAGCAAGTGGATTAAGAGATCTGGGTCCAGTAAAAACACAACAAAGTTTTGGAGAAGTGTTGGGAACCAGGGCAGTTGAAGAACATGACCTTCCAGGCAGGAGAATGTCTGGCTGCCAGTTCCTGTGCAGTCCTGTTGTTCAGTAATGGCCAGTTCTGGGGTAATTTTTAAATTTTGTAGCTCTGAATGGAAGGAGCCTGTTGTATTTCAAAGGCTGTTGAGTAGTGATTCTTTTACAGAAGCACAATTGGTTTTACCACCACCAGGGGAATGGCTTTTATTGACCATTCTGACCAAAGACCAGAGTGAAAGTTGATACCATCTGATTGAGTCCCTGGTTGGTGGCCCACGGGAAATGATCTAATGGCCAGTTCCTCTGCAGCCCCACAAAGCCACTGCCAGAAGTGCATCAGCACCTCCAGGCTGTGATGCAGCTGATGCTCCAGGGTGGCAATGCTCAGTGTGGAGCCCAGAGCTCCTGGCTGTCCTCTGATTTGTGCAAAGGAAAACAAAATCCTTCACACAGCCAGGGAAGAGAAGCCTCTCCAGGCTGGTTGCCAACGTGCTTCAGTCCTCCTCTGCAGTACTTATCTCTGCTTTGGCATTAGTGTGAGCAAAATACACATGGGCATATGGATTCTCCCTGATTTTTCTGTCCCATCCTGAGCTCCATGCTTCATGCTTTCACTTCTGGTCACTTTACAGACCAACTGCACTTGTCTGTGTCTGTAGTCCCTCTAGTCCTGCTTGGCATGGAGCAGCCAGGCTTCGGTGAGGAAGAGGTGGCTGCTCAGAAAAGCCACCTTAGCCCCGCTGATGTCAGCACACAGAGGGGCAGGAGCCAAGCAAAGTGGTAACTGTGATGTGAATGCTGTGCTCAACACTGATGGTTTGTGTCTGTCACAACACTTGGAGCTGGTGGCAGTTGAGGCTGCCACACCTATCATGGCCCAGCTGCTGCAATGGAGGAACTTTAGGGTTTTGCTAAGGGAAGAACAGCTTCTTCTCTAAGTTGTTGGGGTTTTTCCTTATGAAAGACTAATGAGGTGTTGGTCCTATATGCATTTAGTTGTTCATTTTGCAAGAGCTTAAACATCAGCAATAACTTGACCATCTTTATGATCTTTCACATGAGTTATATTACTCACTTCAGCAGTTTTGCCTTTGGGGAAAAAGGGAAAAGGGTGACAGGATGCTTTGCTTCAAGCCTGCATTTCATTAAACTTCTGCTGTACCGCTTTTGCTCCAGATTAGGAAACAATTTTCTTCCAGACCCGTCATTAGACTTTCTTGAGAAAACTGTTTATAGAGAAATAGTTAAGAGATCAGGACGTTTCTTTACAAGTTCATTTTGCAATCCAGAGTGAAAACTCCTTTGCTTGTATGCTAGCAGAGGTCGTTCTTTGAAGCACCATCAGTTGGTAGGCAAAGAATGAAATTATCTAGATAGAAGCAAAGCAGAAGTGGCAACAGAGATGGTCATTCATAACATACCCCGTGGATTCCAGGGAAATAAGTCTGCTCAGGGAATCCCAGCTAATTCACATGCAGGCCTACTTTGCCCTTTTTTACTGTGTGAAGCAGCATATTTCTCTCTGCAGAGCCATGAGGGCGCAGGGGAGAGGACAAAGAGCAGCAGGCAGTGAGAATGTGACACTGTCCCTCCCCACAGCTCTGGGCTGCAGCTCTGCTGGCTGGATGTTATTTCAGTGGCTGTGCCTCCCTCCCCTGCGCGTCCCAGGGCCCGCAGGGCTCTGACGCCCGGTTAGCCCAAGGCTTATTCATCTTCAGGAATGGGAGGGTCAGGGCCATCGACACACACCAGCATCCTGCTGCCTATTATTTCCTGCCAGTCCTGGCGTTGCACCAAGCCCTAACATGACAGGTGGATGGAGTTCACAAGGAAATCATGTCATGGGCCAGTTTTCCAGGAAAGCTGTTAACTCTATTCACAAACCCAGGCCTTCAGATGGAAAGGGAATGCGGCTGAGAAGCGGCAGTGAAGGGCTGCTCTGCTGTTAGATATGTATTTATCACAGATTATTCACTGACATCTCTTCCTGCAGCACAGAAATCTTTACCTCTGCACAGTGCCTACCCCTTCAGGAGCAGACTGTGGCTGAATGCCTTTTAAAATGCTTTTAAGGCTGAATGCCTTTTAAAATCATGGGGACACTGCCTCTGCAAATCACACACAGCCCTTCGATGTCAGTCAGGCTGCAAAAGATGGTAAAAGAATCTTCCTTTTGCTGAGCTAAATGCTTCCTGGGAAACAGAAAATAAATATGAGGTGAGGATCTAAGACTGATGTTAACCTGGGGACTTCAGACATTTTGTAAGAATGAAACTGAGGATAAAGTCCAGGATGTATCAGAAACAAAACTTACATATTTTTAAAAGTATCCATCAACAAGGCACATTTACTATCCCTCCATTACTCCATGCAGTGTCCAACATCTGCAGTTGCATGTTTTTCTCTTTCTTTCGTCTTTTTCTGTTTTTAAAATGTAATGTTTTTTCTATTAGTACAGAAAGCACAGAAGAAGAGTTAAGAGGAAAAGCAATCAATCCAAAAGAAGTGTTTTTTCAAAACTGCCATGTTTGCTACAAATGCAAATTTTAGGATGCACAGAGTCAGGACAATAGGACTCCAACTGGCTGCTCACAAGAGGAAGGATTAGGTCCTGTGTCATGTTAACAGTGACATCAACAACCTGAATAAAAGCCAAAAATTCAAGTTGATTTTGCAGTTTAAGACCATTGTTCTCCCACATGGTTTAGCCTGTAAGATTTAGTCTACACATAGATTTCTGCCAGAATTTATAATTTTCACATCTTACAGTGCAGTTCTTGATATGTAATGTACTTCAATATATAAAAGCCCTTCAACACTGGCAAATATTTACATTGGTATAGCTAAAATGTCATACAAGCTACAGGCAACAAAGGTATTGAAAATATAAAAGCAAAATTATGTCTGTCAATGCTCAGAGGTACTGGTAATACCTATGCAAAGTGATGGCTGCCAATATTGTTCTGCTCTTCTTATTTTGTAGCCCATTGTAAAAACAAATTAGGTGAAACCTGCTAATAATGTGCACCAACTTCCATCTCATATATCAAAGGAGCAGTAACCCTGGATTTGACTCTGGATAAGCAAAGCTGAGGCAGGAGTATGGGATATTCCAGAGGGCTTGTTCCTAGCCTGACTCTTCCGGCTGCTGATGAGACTCTCAGGCCCCTCTTCGTTCCTCACTGTGAGCTGGTTCCTGTTCTGTGGAGCTGCAGTAATACTGTACATTTGGTGTTTGGTAACAGGAGCTCTCCCAAGTGTCCATGGCAAAGAAACTTAATTCTTGACATAAGTCCATGAAACTAACCTTTCTTTCTCTCTCTCTCTTTTTTTTTTTTTTTTTTTTTTTTTTTTTTTTTTTTTTTTTTTTTTTTTTTTTTTTTTTTTTTTTTTTTTTTTTTTTTTTTTTTTTTTTTTTTTTTTTTTTTTTTTTTTTTTTTTTTTTTTTTTTTTTTTTTTTTTTTTTTTTTTTTTTTTTTTTTTTTTTTTTTTTTTTTTTTTTTTTTTTTTTTTTTTTTTTTTTTTTTTTTTTTTTTTTTTTTTTTTTTTTTTTTTTTTTTTTTTTTTTTTTTTTTTTTTTTTTTTTTTTTTTTTTTTTTTTTTTTTTTTTTTTTTTTTTTTTTTTTTTTTTTTTTTTTTTTTTTTTTTTTTTTTTTTTTTTTTTTTTTTTTTTTTTTTTTTTTTTTTTTTTTTTTTTTTTTTTTTTTTTTTTTTTTTTTTTTTTTTTTTTTTTTTTTTTTTTTTTTTTTTTTTTTTTTTTTTTTTTTTTTTTTTTTTTTTTTTTTTTTTTTTTTTTTTTTTTTTTTTTTTTTTTTTTTTTTTTTTTTTTTTTTTTTTTTTTTTTTTTTTTTTTTTTTTTTTTTTTTTTTTTTTTTTTTTTTTTTTTTTTTTTTTTTTTTTTTAACCTGGAAAATTGTGATATTAGAGCCAGAGTCACAAAACACAACACGTGAAATGACTGGGGAATTGTAAATTGGGCGTTTTGACTTGAACAAAATCTAAGCATTGTCATACCAATCTGATTATTATTTTAAAATACTGTCCCAGGCTATAACTGTCTTTGTGTACAATAGCAATACAGGGTGTAGTTACAGACACAATTTCCTGTGCTTAGGTTTTGAAATTATTATTTAGGATCACTGTAACATTTGCCCGGAGCACCAGCGCAATTCCTCTATTAGATAATTTTCTATCCTTGTGAGGGCAGTTTTGCTTGTGCAGTGCTGCCAGGGCTTTCAGGAAGGGACAGACAAGCAATTGTGACAATAAAATTTGCATCAGCTCCCACCCAGCCTCTCCCAGAACTGAAACACCATTTGTGGCATTCAAAGCCTTTTCACACCAGAAGGGAAGGTGTTTCTGAACTGGAAAGTCACTTTGATCTCCACAGGGTTGCATCCTTTTGCTCCTCAGATTCCCATGAGAAACACCAAATCGCAATCGTGGAGTTCCAGATGGCTTTGCATCAAAGACTTGGTGCATTGCAGCACCCAGCACCCAGGCATGAAACTCCAAATCAATCCAGATTAGGTCATGGGGGTTCAAAATTTGAAGCAGAGATTTTGGTTGGGCTTTAAAGGCCGAAAAGGATGTGTTATTCTTGGGTGTGGAGAGAGAGAGAGATAGAGAGAGAGAGAGAGAGAGAGAGGATAATAATGAAAATATCTGGAAAAGATAGATTTGCAAGAAGAAAAAAAACACAGACATGGGTAGGATGTCATCGCTGGTCAGTCAGAAAAGATGCTACTGCTTCAGACTGGCCCCAAATCAGTGCAAATGAATCATGGGGGAAAAGTCAGTTCTTAAGGCCATGTGAACACTTAGCAATGAAACCTTTAAAACATCTTCAACAGCACAAAAATTTGTGCCTGAACTGCTTACAACCTCTGCTTTGCTCCGGATCAGGTGCTGGGATTCTCCCCCATAGAATTACTGTTTTGCTCCTCTGAATAAAGGACAAACAAGCCTGACTTCATACACAGCCTTTCATTTGCTTCTTGGTATGAATGAGCTTGTGCACATACCTCATCTCTAAAGGACACAGACGATGCTGCTGAGCTCAGCAGCCCCTCTCACCCAGAGGCCTCCCAGCCTGTCCAGTTAGGTGGGACTCAGAAGACCACGGTGTGCCTGAAGCTTTACTGTGCCAGGGGTCACTGCAATGTGTCTGTCTCTGCAGGCAGGTTGGGTAATACCCAGGTGCCCACAATTAGCAAGGCAGAGGGTAGTCCAGGAGCTCTGCTGTGTCCTTGCCTATGCACTGCAAAAGTCAAAGAGAGCAGAGATAAGGAAAGGGAAATCATCTCTAGTAGTAGCAGAGCAATTCTTCACTCCTTCAGAGCAATTACTCACTCCTGTTTACCCTTCCTGAAAAAAAACTGCTCCACAACCCCATTATCTCCATTCCACTGAGTTTAGCTTTTCTTTTTTGACTTGGAGCTGAGTTGCACCCTGTACCTCTACCTTCCTTCCACGGCAAGCTCAGCTGCACCACAGTGATGGCCAAAGGACAACCTGTGTGTGGGGAAGACTTCTGGAGAGGGCAGCAGGCAGCTCCTGCTCTGGGCTCAGCCTAGGGATCATGGAGCCAAACTGCCACACACTTAGTGGAAATCACTCAGCATCTCTACAGCCCCTGCAGTTCTCTTCTCAGCAGCCCCCAAAATTCCACTGACGAAAAAAGAAATGGGGAGGGGAAAGGAGTCAGAAAAACTATTGTGTTCCCAAGGAGGGAAAAAGATGAACAGCTCTATTTAGCTTATCCAGCTTTGCTGATGTCAATCACTTCTCTCATTTTAAACAGGAAAGACACCACTTTAGTCCACCTGTTCCATTATTTATCACGCTATGCATTTCCCATGAATTATCACTCATGCAAAACCTGTACATTGTAAGAGGACACCCTAATATTTTTAATGACCTTAAGCAAAGTGATTGACACTAGACACCGGTGTCAGATGTTCTGGTGACGCAACATGTTCTCCTAGCAGCAGGAAAGCTTCCTGCCGTGATTAAGTGAGGGCTATGGAAGTGCTAAAATGTGTTGTCAGCTTTCCTCTGATGCAAGTGATTTTATTATAGCGTCCGGTAACCATGGAGTGTGGCAACGCAAATACTGACCCCAAACATCCCCTCCTGCACATATAGCTCACTCTATTTAAAAACACAAGGTGCAGTTTACAAATCCAGGGATAAGTTATGGATGTAACAAGCTTAAACTATGGAGGGCAGAGGAAATGGTGGCACCTAAGCCAGAATTCCTGGGTAGTTTCAGCTGGAGAAGGATAGGGATGAGCTGCAGAAGGAACCCCCTGCAGGACCTCTCTGGCAGGTGGGCTCTGCAGCAGCATCAACAAAACTGTCCCAGCTGCCAGAGGCTCTGAGGGCAGAGAGAAGACACAGGCTTGTCTTACCTTGGTAGTGGAAAGCAAAAGTCACACCAGCCCTTTTGAGTCTGGAGAAAGTAAGGGGGAAAATAACTCAGAGGAAAAATAGACAAAGGGCTCCATGCAGCCCCTCTGCCTTCCATACACACCAGCTGTAACTCAGCTCAGCACCACTTGTCCTTCAAGAAGGAGAAATCTTGTTCTGGTTTGCTTCAATTTGGGACAAGCCTCTCAATAATCCATTAACTGAGAAAAGCTGGAAGACCTCTACAACACAAGAGTTAAAGAATCAACACCTCAGCCACAAGCAGGGGACACCTGGCACCTGCTTTTCATGAAGATTTGTAATCCCAAAGCTCAGTCAGCAAACACTACACATAGCTTTGCTTCCACAAGTTATTATTAATAGTTATGTCTCAAACTGACTGTGACAGTGAGTGTCTGCTGAACTGTCTGCTATGATTTTTCAATAACAGAGCTGTTAATCAAGCTGCAGAGGGTTGGACCATCAAACCAAAGTCCACAGGCTGCAGAGGTTTTTGTAAGAGATCAGCAATACATGTGTTCACAGTTATTGTCACAGGGGTTGTTCTACAAAAATAGAAATATAAAGCAGTTAGAGTTGAAGATACAAGCTATCTTGGTAGCAATAAAGAAATATTTTCTAAAGGTCTAGCAGCACTGGATATTATTTTAATGAAATTTATTTTTTAATTTTATAGCAAAATAATCAAAAGTGCTAAACCTGATCACTTTAATTTACAAAAAAAGTCTCATGTTTTAAGCTATGATCATACCTCGTTATTTAGGTTAAACAACATAATTACACATTTCTACTGATTTCTATTCAATAGTGAAACAAAATTAATATTAGTTGGTTTAAAAAAGGGGGAAAGTACCACAGGTATTGGGAGGGGGAAGTTACATAAAATATAAGAATCAGCTTATTGAGAAATGTATTCTTATTGCTTTTTTTTTTTTTTCCTGCTACAGTTTAAGTCCCAGATACTCTGGCCATAAGCTTGTAGTCACTTCAAATGCTATGACTTCTCCTTTGGTCAAATGTCAGTGTTTTAAGGAGACCTCTGGCATTTCAAGTCAATTCAAATTATTTTTCAGTTCCCACACGTTCCCTTTCCAACACGATCAGCGTGTTGGAGAACGCACTTGGGATGGTTGCCGTTATGTGACACAGTTTTCTGTGAAGGAAAAATGGGTTTTCCTCGGTCTTGGAGAGAATCACTACCAAGTCTGCAGTAAGAAATATATTGAGAGCACTTGCAGAGTTGTTACAAGTATTTCTTAATCCATTCCATGTTCATTTCAGTTCGTTTCCACAGTTAAATTAAAACCTGCCATCTCTCCTACTGATAAATAGCCAAGTTGACTTACAAAGGTTCTGCCTTCTGTCCAGCCTTCTCTTGGCTGCCTTTAGCCAAACAAGGTCCGCTGGTTTGCCACGAGCGCTGTCTGGCTCTCCCGCCTCTTTGCTTTCTTCTTGTGCTGCCTGATCTTCCAGCACACGGCGCTGGAAGCCAGCAGAACAAGTCCTGAGGACAAGAGGACCAGCCCAAAGACGGAGATGATGGATCCATGGGAGTTGAAGATGTATGCCACGGCAGTGACCACGATGCCGGCTATCAGGATGACCACACCGAAGGGAATGGTGCAGCGGTAGCAGGAGAGCTCTGCTCCCCCCGTGGCTGCTGTCAGCTGGCACTCACTGACCAGAGGAATGGTGGTTATCACACAGTCATTGTTGCTCTTCTCTCTGGGTACAGAATCAGGGTGCTTTGGGGTGCCCAGGATCTCTTTGATAGGTTCGTTTGTCATTTTGACTGTCTTGACTCGGCCTGTTCTTAGGCTAGAGCAGGCTCTGCTGAGCTCCTGCTGCACTGTGGAGAGAAGAGCATGAGTTCAACCAATAAGTACCAATTATTTATAAGACAAATGAGGACACAGAAACATCCCCTTGGGATCACAAACAACCAGACATTCAGACCCCACAAGGAATTATGCTCAAGATAGACACCACTGATTGTGAAGGATCTGAATCACTTCTTATAGTAGTCAACAACATGTATGTAAATTGTGGAAATAACAGAGTCACAGACCAAGACAGACACCAACATTAAAGTGTTGTGGGCCAAATCCTAAAGTCAGTATTTCTGGACATAATTTAGATTTCAATGGCATTACATTTTCTCACAAAGAGGTGAAGTTCACACACTGTTTTGATTTTTGCTTTTCACACAGTTTCTTTATACAGCTAAACACAATACATTACACAGATTTGTTCCACTGCACATCACAATAACTTGGTCAAGTACTAGCCCAGCAAAAACCAGGATGAACACTGAGCTCTTTCTCAGTGCAAGTGCTACTACGGAAAAAATTCAAATGGTCATGACAAGGTGTAGATGTGGGGGGAGTGGGGATGCAAACAGGTTCCTGTACTCAGCTCAGCTCAAGGCTGATGAACCTCCAGTTACAGCAATATCAATGCCAGAATGACAGCTTGCCATTTACACTGGCTTCATGCAAAAGCAATGGGTCCCTTGTAAATCCATGAAATTACATCCCTGTTACTGTTACCATCATATTCACTCATCTCAGACACAGCAGGTTGTTTCCTCCTGTTTCCAGACTGCAAACACACTCTCAGTCCTGACAGCACGCACAGTTCGACTGCATCTGCACAGGACACAAATACCTTTTGGCTCTGGGAAGCCCAGGGAATAATCAGAGTCTACCTGCTCAGAGCAAGAGGAAGCCCACAGCTCTCCACATTCCAGAGCTCAGTCTTGTCTCCGGGGCTCTGGTGTGTGGGGTCACTCTGGGGCCTGCAGTGAGCTCTGCCAACACTGAGGCTGCCACAGATGTGCTGTCCTGGACCCAAGCTCAGTGCACCCCACCACAGGCTCCAGAGACTGGGACACTGGGGAACCACTGGGAGACCACTGGCTGTCCTGCTGTGAGCAGCTCCCAGGACTCCTCCACACTCTGGTGTGGGCTGTGCCGCTTTTGCTTCCATGAGCAGCATGATATGCAGCTCAGAAAACAAGGAAGAGCGTTGGCAATGCAGTAATGCTTTTATCACTTTTATCACCTTCACATCTGTGACTAGGAAGTTAATTGCCAGATACTAGTATTCTCCTTTTCCTTTCCCACCACTCCACCCTTGTTGCTAAGATATATTTGCTCATTGTGGAGAGCCCTTGGTTTTATATCTCAGTACCTCCTATAACTGACTGTGGGTTTTACAAGAAAGAGGACTTCACTCTTTTTTAAAAAAACACAGGCACAAGCAGGCTAAATGCTGGATATAGTCAGAGTGTTTATATATAAAGTCCCCTTGAACCCTCAAGAGAGAAGGAAAGCCCAGATTTGGTTTGCCAAAGCTTTTGTTCTACTGCTCTGGGGAAGAGTGCTCAGCTCCCTGTTGTATATGCTGTGCAGAGCTGCCTGTGGGCTCAGCCCTGCCAGAGAAGCCTGTCCCTGCTGAGCACACACAACACACCCAAGCACACACAGTGACAGCCCAAGAGGCAACAGGCACACACTGAAACACTCTGATTATCAGGAAAAACTTTTATACTGTGAGGGTAACTGAGCACTGGAACCTAGTGAAGTTTTGGAGTCTACCCTCGAGATAATCAAAAGCCATCTGCACAGTCCTGGGAAGCACTGCCTAGGTGCTGAGCAATAAGGGGGTCAGACCATATGACCTCCAGAAGTCCCTTCCAACCATGACCATTCAATGATTCTGCCTGTTTCTGTAAGAGTACTTGGTATCTCCAAGGGCAGGAAAGGGATTTGTTCATTGCTTATCAGACAAAGCAAATATATCTGTGCTGACACCTTAGCTATCCTAAATTCTCCTAGGTTCGGTAGGTTTGTTCTTTGAATCACAATGCATGATTAAATGCCTTTTAAATCAGACAGAAAGAGCCCAGGAGAGCCATGGGTTTGCTCTCAGTGTCATTAATCTGTTCCCATGTGGATCTGAGCCCGAGTTCTGCATTTTCAATAATGGTTGACACAGCAGTGAGACGTATACTGGTGCCGTTATGTTGCTGCATTACTTTTCCATAAAACGTTACAGAAGTTCAACATAACATAAGAATATGGTCCCCAAATTTTTTGATCTTACCAAGCAGTTAGTATAACATTTTATTATCAAATTTGAGGGAGAAAAAGATTAAATATTTTGCATATAAAAGGTCTATTGGCTCAAATACACTAATAACTATTCAAAAGTCCAAGTACTCTAACAGTCACTGAAATAGGGAAACCACTGAATAACTTGAAAAGGCCCATAATAAGCATTATTGTTCTGAAAAATTTTAACCTTTAATCAAAATATATTTACTCCTGTCTCTAAAGCCCTTGTTTCTCTGCTTCAGCTACATCTTCAATGAGCATTAAATTGTCCTAGACCTCTTGTACCAAGATTTGTGAAGAAAGGAGATATATTTATACAGTCAAATCTAACAAGAATAAAAAAAATATTCTAATCTATAATAATTAATTCAATGGCAAAATATCTGTTGATTTCTGAGGAGCACAGTTTTTTTCTGGAATAGGATGTAAGAAGGCAGGCATTCATATAAAACAAATAAACAACCCTCTACTGAAGTACTATTAAATGAAATAAACAACAGAACCTACTTGAAGTGTGAGCAAAGGTATCCAGCCCTAGAAAAAAGGGCACTGGATCCTCGTTGCCAGCAAAGTCACTTCTGACTTAAGCCAACAGGTGATCTGGTTCAAGTTTCAGGGTAAGAAATTTAGGCAAATATACCCAGCAACACCAGCATCCTCTCACTAATCATACCACAAGTACTATCTTAAGGAGCTGCTTTGAGTTGGAAGAAGAATGTGCTTCTATGGCAATCTGTGGCTAACCCTGGGTAAAGGGGAGAGAAAAAATTTAACCCCTAATAAGGGTAAATTTAGATTTATCAAAAAGACATTAAATCCATCAGCATGCACACCTACCAGACCCAGGAGAAATCCATGGTAAAAGAGTGCTGAAGATGTCTTGTGTGACAATTCAAGGCAGAAAGAGCTGCTCAAGTCTTTGAAGCATCAGATATTGCTGAATGATGAACTGGAGGTGACAACATTCCAGCATGGAAGTTTCCTACAAGAAAAGTTGTTGTATATTTATCAGCTTCTTAAGAATAAAAGTCATGAGTGTAAAGCTTCTGCTGTGGGCTGACTCCTGCTTCTAACCTAACCAAAGCAGGAAATGTTCTCCCTCTGGCTCTCCTAGTGGCTTCTGCCTCTTTTCTTGGAAGCAGCCACCCATTTCTGGCCCAATGTAACATTTTCCTTTGATGATGTGACGTCCCAGTAGTGAGTATCATAACCCAGTCAAGTCCCCCAGAAAGAGCCAGGCAGGAAAAGGCAATGCACAAGAAATACTGTAGATAAAAATCTTATTTAACTTAATTTCTATTGCTCACTTCACCTGTGTGAATAATGATTCAGAATACATGGGAGTTTGTCTCTTCTCTAAGTCAAATTTCTTTGAGCAAATCGCTCCATCTCCCTGCTCCTTAGATTTCCTAGCTGTGAACTGACTGTGACAACACACTTATTGTGGGCACTAAAAAATCCTGTTAGATCTCTTCCACTATAAGAAAACCTAAGTAATATAATCCCAAAAACACAGAATAAAAACGGCAGACTTACACAGTCCAAGAACTCTCTGTAATAAACACAATTTCACTATATTAACTATTGTTCATTTCTGTTACTGGATTTTTAAAAGCAAGATTCATAACTCCAAGAGGGATAAGGCAGACTCTGCAGCAGGACAGTGACAACTCTGCAGAAAGCAGAGCGATGGAAATTGTTATCAACTGCAGAAACAGCTGTGAAATCACCAGGCAGCTGGGTGAAACTCACGAAGCAGCAGATTTATGCTGCTAATCTTATCTGACACCCTTTCTAGAAGTGCATGATCATGGAAGATGATTTCAACATGGAAGCAGGAGTCCTAAGTCGGGATAAGAGTAAATTCATGAGAGTAAGTTTGTATAATGATAGACTTTAAGGGTTTTTCTGGTTTTAAGTTATTTAGACCCTGCTAACATTTCACAAACACAAACATTTACAGGCACAAACTGCTGCTGTTCTTCAGATGATCCCTGACATAAGCCTGTGACATTGCGAAAGTATATTTAGCTGATTATTGAAGTTAGCTAATAATAAGGAAGTCTACTTGTTTATCTCATTGATTATTTTCTTTTCCACAGGAACTAGCAATTAGTTTAACTTTCTGAAAAGTTTGAAGGGAAATGCAGGAAAAAAAACCTAACTTCAGATAAATAATCTAGATTTTATTAAAACAAATGCACACCTCTGAAATGTGCTTGCAGTCAACTTCTACTTGGATTACAGCAAGGTTACATTTGTTTGAAAGATCTTCCCAGGGCAATTGTGCCCCCTAAACCACTCTGCCAGCATCTTGCTTGGAAAAGATTAATTGCTCTGTCAGTTATTTGTTTGTATTTATCCCTGACTGCACACAGTTTATTTTTATTTTAAATTAATGTCTTTATCAAAAATTCTGACAGAGCAACTTCTTAGAGATGAAATTTCTTCCCTTCTCTTCCCCTCTCTCACCACAAAACTGAGAAGCAGAAACACATGAAATCTCTACATGAAGCTTGCAGCATTTTAACTCGGAATCATTTCAATGTGGTGCTCTCTCAGGAGGCTTCCCACATATGGAGTATCTCTGTGCAATGGGCAAAGAGCCACTACAACCCTTTCCTCTTTTTCATATTTTACTTATAACCAGTGGGATGCATTTGAGTTTTCCGCCTTCAAGCTCTGGACCAGATTCTCTCTATTTTACACAATACTTCGGGCACCCTTTTTTGCTGATGTAAAATCCCAATAAATCATAATGCCCACACTTCACACTATGGCTATGCATTAAGTGACTACGGAAAATAGCCTAAGGAGTCCCTCTGTCCCGAGATGAGAGCTTTAGATCATCCAGAATTCAACAGACTACAGTAATCCTCAACACAATCCCGCAGCTCTTCAGTTCCAGAGTTGAACACTCCTGGAAAAACACAACCAGAATTTGTACTTATAAGACTCCAGGACCATGCCCTGTGTTCTTCTGCTGCCCTGCTACAGAGGCAGCAGAACAACACATTGCCTTCACACCAGCTGCCTCAGGATGCAGTAAGTTTCTCTCACCAAGTTTTTTAAGTAAAATCATGAACAGATTTAAATTCTCGCACCTTTTTCGTTTTCTCGACATAGCCGGGGTGTAGGATGGGAGCCAACCCAACCCCTCCACAAACCAACTCTGTTATGTGCCAACTGCAAAACTTTCAAACGCGCCTGCTGCACGCCACACACACACCTGGGCTAAAATCCTATCACCGAGTATCTCTGCAAGAGAGCAGAGAGAAGAGCAGGCGGGGAAAGCCTTGCGCACGTACAGCCCTCCGGTACCGGGGAGGCAGCGCCTCCGCGGGACACCCGACCTGCCCCGGAGCGGCTCCGACTGCCGAGCCCCCGGCTGCTGCAAGCGGGGAGAGCCCCGCGCTGGAGCGGAGCCCGAGCAGCCCCGGCAGCCGGAGCTCCACGGGCAGAGCCCCGCGCTGGAGCGGAGCCCGAGCAGCCCCGGCAGCCGGAGCTCCACGGGCAGAGCCCCGCGCTGGAGCGGAGCCCGAGCAGCCCCGGCAGCCGGAGCTCCACGGGCAGAGCCCCGCGCTGGAGCGGAGCCCGAGCAGCCCCGGCAGCCGGAGCTCCACGGGCAGAGCCCCGCGCTGGAGCGGAGCCCGAGCAGCCCCGGCAGCCGGAGCTCCACGGGCAGAGCCCCGCGCTGGAGCGGAGCCCGAGCAGCCCCGGCAGCCGGAGCTCCACGGGCNACAATGAAGGGACCGGAGCAAATTCAGCGGCGGGAGCTGCGGCGGGTGGGGCGGCAGCGGGACGGTGCCGCTGGGCGGGGGGGCCGGAGGGTGTCCGGCAGCGCCGGGGCCGCGCCTCTCCCTCCGCCCCGCGCTGCTCGCAGCCCGGAACGGGGATGCGCACGGGGGACAGCACGAGGGGAGGCTCCCTCCGCGCCCTGCCCGCCGCAGGTCACGCACACCGGGCTGGCTGGCGGGTGTCCCGCAGGGATTGCCCTCCCGCAGCCCCTCTGCCCTCCCGCAGCCCCTCTGCCCTCCCGCGCACCCAGCCCCCTGCCCGGCCACATCCCGGCTGCAGCAGTGGGGGTGAGCGTCAGTACCTGTCCTCAGCTCTCCGGGTGGTCGTGCTGGCTCACTTGAAAGCACAGTCCCTGCCGAAATCCAGATGAACCCCTCGCTCAACTGCTCAGAAAGTAAAGGAGGAGGAACATAGCTTCGGATGGCATTCTAAGAGGATAAAGTTTTATGTATAATTTAGAAATATTTTAACTGGCTTTTCTAGGCTTTAATTGCTCATTTCTGCAGCACATCAAATACTACAGGGGTTTGGAGAAGATGGGTGTGGGTGTGTGTTAATTTTTTACCATGATTTCTGTTACTTCAGACAAAAAGCAGCCAAATTATGCTTTTAAGTCTTGTGAAAGGACATGTTTGAATTTTGCGGTTAAGCTCAACTGAAGTTTATATTTAAAAGACACTATTTTATCAATGATTGATAAAAGAACAGTGCACCAGATGTATTCAATTAGCCTCTCTGTCTCTGAAAGCATGCATATACTTTTGACTCCCAGGGTGAAATCCTGGCTTCACAGAAATTAATGGCAAAACTTCCATCAACTTCACAGGGCCCAGGATTTCATCCTGTGTATTGTTAAGAACTGCCCAGTTGTAGAGACCCTGCCAAGGGTTCATCTCCTCCAGACAAATCAAGCAGGTTCTGGAAAAGCTCCACAGCTTTATGCAAGAAACTGACAATTTCCACCCCCCCCCACCCCCCACTTGCTGGTGCTCCCATCAAATACATCAGCATTTGAGCAGAAATGACAAACAAACTGGATCTAAGGGGAGCTCCACTAGGCAAGATCTCCTGGATCATTGTCTGGTCCTTCCCAACACAGGCAGCCCTGTCTGTAATATCTTTATTAGACTTGACAAGTTCCACCTCAAAAACAACCAGGTTTCCCACTCCTCCTGTTGGAGACTACAAGCCTTATTCTGTTGATATCCAGGAACCTTGTTTTTAACTGAATGGGTTGATAGACAATTATACATGGAGAAGTAAGCATTTGGCTGAAGCAGCTACTCTTTCTTTTGGCAATTAACCCTCTAATGCCCTAAGAGGGAGAAAATAAACTCTCTCAGGCTTGTTTTCAATATTTTTTTCAGATGTCTTACCAGCTTCTTCCATGGAAGTGCAAGTATTTTCCTGGCCTACTAGAAATACTAACATTTCATAATTTTCTTCTGATTGTTCAGGATGTCTGTTTTTTTCTCCAGTATCAGTTTCATTTTTCACTTTATATCAGAAATTCTTGCTGTTTGCACATGTGTGCATGACCTAAATTTCACCCCATTACTATTACATCAGTTCCTCTCTAGTCCTTCCAGTCTAGTATTTGGTCCTCCTATGTTGACAGAGAACATCCCTCCCAGGCTTACACCATCCACAGCTCCACTAGTACATTCTTATTTTTCCATGCCAATTTCATTACTGAAAGTATTACATAAAATACTGAAAGTTTTACATAAGATATCTCACAAAACGGATTTTTTGGAGCTATTCTAATGCACATAAACAAGCATTGAAGCTGGGCTTAGAATTCATGTTTCTGTACAAATAAATGCCTTAACAACAGGCAAAAAAGTCACACACTCTGCTAGACCTCATGCAATTCTTATTTCTTGCTGTGAAGCATAAAAGTTGCAATAAAAAGTGATGGGAATGAGGTCCCCTCTAGTGCTGAGAGATCCGTGTACTCTCCCCTAGAAGGATGGATTTGTAGCACTCAGGCATGGAAGGGTTTAAAACAACTTGGGCACCAGCCCTCTGGCCTTTTCAAAAAATGGGATGACTGACTACCTCTGCCTTGTAAGGTCCTGCTGTGTTCTGAGCACAGCTCAACAAGGATGTAAGGAAAGAAGGACCAGACACGCCCGGAGCAGCATGTTCGGCACCTGTAGAGTTCAGTGCAAACAGCTGAGGAAACTTCAGGACTGAGCAGCAGCTGCAGTGAGGGGTTACAGGTTCACAGTTTTGGACTGCCAGGCTTCAGTGATACATAGCTCCCCTTTAGGACCTGCCCTAAATGACAAAATCTCCTCCCTGGAGCCTAAACACAGCTGCTACGAGGGAAGTGCAGCCCCAAAGCTGGGCTGATAAGCAAGAAGCGTGTGTGATTCTGGAACTCATGGCACCTACTGAGAGAGCAGTTTTGCTCCTAAATTGAGCAATGCTGTTGCTCTGCCGACTGAAACACACTTGCAATACTTCATGGCTTCCTTTGAGTTTCTAACAGTCTCCTGGGCCTTAGCAGCACAGCAAACAATGACTCATTAATCTGGCAAAGTACAACCATTGTGAGCTCCCTATTCACTTAGTTTTTCTTACCTTTTCTCTAACCCTCCACTGAATTTTCCTTTTTATTTTATCCCTAAGCCCACACATGGACACAATACATCAGTTTACTGCATTTTGTGAAACTTTCTGACGTGTTCAATATGTTATAAATTGTCCTTACCATGCCATGCAGTGTATGTGTTTTGTGATGAGGAATGGAGTCCAAAAAGGAGCCCAAAACCAATTAAGCCAGAGAAGCAAATAATTTCACATAAAATGCTGTAGCTCCCCTCTCATGAACACAGTTTACAGCCCAGTTGGTTGATAGCTGTGCAAACCAGCCACTCTGTGGGTAATCAGGTTCATGAAATGAATGCACTTATAACGACTGTGAGAAACCTCTTTGGTGGCTGGGAATATGGACAGGAATTTTCTCTGAACTCCATTAGATCCTACTAGTGCTTTGGTCAACATCAGTTATCCTGCTGTACATGTGAACTTTGTTACTGCCCTCCTTGACTTTCACTTAATCTTCTTGCAGTGCTGAAAAAGACAAGATATCTGGAACTGAAAACAATTATTCTTATCTCCTACTGCTTTCATAATTACATGAAGTTCCCATTTGAAGAGCTGCATTCCATGTGTGGACATTTGCTTTTAATTAGCAGAGGGATGCATCACACCACCAGAAGCCAATTCCTCAACCTTGCATAAGTTGGTTACAGAACCTCTGAATCTTCAGCCACCGTGGCAGCTTTCTGGCCAAGTCAGGGGAAGCATGGGAACAAACTCCAAGCTCTGTAATTTCACCATAACCAGGATTTTTATTAGAGACTATTGCAGTAGCATGCAGCAGATTCAGCTGAGATTTAAGTTCAAAATAGGAATGATCTCTTTTCTTGGTTTTCCACCTGCACTGAGTCACCCAAAGAATTTACATGGCTCAAAGACATAAAGGGAAATGCAGACAAAAAGCTGAAAAAGTGACTTGTCCAAGCTAGTGAATAGTGTCAAGAGGCATTTTCATTCCATTGGCTTCCCTTCTCAGTAGGTAGGGTTCACTGTTCCCTCTGCAAATAGTCTGTCTAATAAACATGGAGCATTTCAGCCAGCTGTTATTGACTCTCCAACAGTAGAAGGTTATGAGTTTTAAACTAAGCTATACAGGCCATTGGCTGAATTACTTCCTGTCTGATGAGTCTTTCTTTGTCCTACTTCACTACAGTCCTTAGGACTAAATTTATACACAAGATCTATCTAAAATACTGCACAAAGTTAAAATACACAGCTTTTCTCCTACATAATAGATGACTTGTGTGAAATTTACAGTAAGTCAAGTGATTGACCTAAAGGGTAGTTAAAAGAAAAAAAAAAAAAAGAATCATTGCAGTAAGACCAGTTCTTACTGTTCCCACAAACGAGAGTTTTTCATATGTATCATCTGCTTTAGCATCACCTGCTAAAGGAAATGTTTAAAAATATTTCTACATCCATGTAAACAAGTTAAGAAAGTACAGGGTGTGGTAGTGATAACCATTTACCAAAGCAAGTGAAGATCTAAACAGGCTGTCTTATCTTTTGAATGAGTCATTTAGGGCATGCAGGTAATGGTTAAATCCCTTCCTTTCTACAGTGAAGTTTAAAATTACCCCTCTTTCCTCAGGACCAGGGAAATAGGTTGCACCTCTTTATCTCCAGTTTATTTGCACTGGGAGTGCATTACTTTTCAGAGAAGCTGTGGCTAAAAGATGGAAATCAAAAGCTAACATGGTCAAATGAAAGAGAAGGGTTCTGACACCAGGAGTCCAGCACAATAAAATATCTACCAAAGGTAAAAAAATACTTAGTATCAGAAGGCAGAAGAACTGCAGAACTCCAGTTACCCTCTGAATCCTCTTCTATTGGGG
This sequence comes from Urocynchramus pylzowi, assembly GCA_013397555.1. NCBI lineage: Eukaryota > Metazoa > Chordata > Aves > Passeriformes > Fringillidae > Urocynchramus > Urocynchramus pylzowi. Next base: position 464,069 of record VZRH01003911.1, on the reverse strand, counting down.
TGGAACTCTGTTGAAACTAGATACTCCATACAGAAACAGTCATAGTTTGGGGTTAAATTCAACTCTATGAAGAAGGCCATTATAAACTAGTATTTAATGGCCACTTATGACAGCTCAAGCAGTGCATGTTTTGTGCTAGTTCTTTGTAATAATCACCCTAGGTGACCCTCCCTGCCTGAATACTTAGGAATAAAAACATATATATAAAATATATAAACATATATAAAATATTAAAAAATATATAAAATACATAAAGGTTTTGATATAGCAGACAGGCTATATTTTCTGTATACTCTAAAAATGTTGAAAAAACAGATTTCCCTTTGACTCATACAAGAGAGGAGACTAGAGGAGGAGACATGCATGACTCTGACGGGAGATGCTGTTGTTACTTCTCAGCCTTTTGGATGAAGAATCATCTTCTAGCAAACTGCAAAAGCCATGAAACAATTTGTGAGAAAGGCTTTTACATGATGCAGTCAATAAAGCAACAGCAGCAGAAGCTTATAATTGCTTTGGCTGTTTATACTAGAAATGCAAATGTACAAATAGTATAAATGGTAGGGCAGGACTATTCAGCAGTTTTGCAAAGTTTTTGGAACACACTGAGTAAAATGGAATTACAGTAGTATATAAACGTTTGCACAGCAGTTGAATTCATCAAAATCCCACATCTTTAGTTCATCTTCAAGAATTTTTCAAAGTGCACCAGTGCCACACAGAGACAGATAGAGGAAAACACAATATAGCTGGGAACATTCTCCCACATATGAATGCCCATATCCAAAACAAACACTGAGGCCTGAAAACATCAATGTAGTATTCATTGCTGGTTTCACTTCTGGCCACATATGATTTTCTGATGTAGGAGTTATCCAGTTTCCTGGTTTTGTTCCATGCTACAGAATTCTTTGGATTACCCAGCACTGATTTCAGTAACAGAAAGGTGAGGTGTTAGCGGGGAATTCATACAGATTTATTTCCATTCTAAAAAACAGGTGGAAGATTTAGGTACATTAATGCCACTGCCCAAATCAGCAAGTTGCCTTGAGGTATATTTCCTGCTCAGAGCAGCAGCAGCTAAACAGAATCATAAAATCACAGAATGGTTTGTATTGGAAGGATCCTTAAAAATCATCCCATCTCATTCCAACCCTCTGCCATGGGCAGGGACACCTTCTACTAGACCAGGTGCTAAAAGCCCAGTCCAACCTGTCCTTAAACACCACCAGGGATAAAAGCTAAACCTTCCCATACCAGAAAGCCTGGCTGAAAACCAGGTATGCTAACTACTACACTAAAGGGTAACTAACCTGAAGCCTGAGATCCACCAAGTATGTAGATCAAGTATGGGCACTTTTGAAACTCTCCCTCATTGCCTCAGAATAGTAACCCTCTATTTTCACTTAAATGGTATTTGGGTCCCTGATCCATGTGTGGGACTGGATTTTGCTGTATCCAGGCTGCCTTTGGGTTCGTGTTCCCAGAACCAGCTGGCCCAGGACAGTTGCTGTCCCACAGTGTTGGGGCAGAGCAGTAGAAAATCAATCCTGAACTCATCCCAGCCTACAGCCACTACCCAGCAGTGAAGATTCTAAAGACTTGGGTTCAAACTTCAGCTTCCATCTCTAAGCTAAGGGCAATACATGGAAATACAAGTGATAAATAATAACACTTACGTAAACATACATGAAAACAGAAAATAAATTCTCAGAACAGCTTGTGCTTTCTTAGTAATCACCACTCCTTATTTACCAAGAAAAAAGGTCACATAGTAATGCCTTTTTTGAAAGCTTTTGTCCCTAGAGTGGCCTTGTGAGATAAATCTCTTTTTCCATGAAAGTGCTGGGGAAACAGGGAGTGGTCAGGCAGCTGAAGCCAACTTATTGATGCCCTGTAGACAACCATATAATGCAAAACATTGACCCTAAAATAATAGGCAACGTGGAGCTGTGATCACTTCAGTCCTTTTGCACAAACAAGGAGATCATATTATCCCACAGGCATGTGCCCTTGCTGCATGTTAAAGATCAGTTCTTGATGAACAAGTCCTCCTTTTTCATACTGGCTCACAGTCACCTCTGTGCAAACAAGAGTCACAAGCTCTTTCAGTTTCACTAAGCCCTATTTCAGAGAAAGGATGGGACTTAAAAGTGAGACAGCAGTCTGACAAAAGCTTTGCAAAAGTAAAGAAATATTTCTGCAAGAAAAACTAAATTAGTCTCACCTCCAGGCTGTTGCCTCATACTCCATTTTAAAGACCAGCTCCTGAGCTGGGTGGGCAGCAGAGCTTCACTCAAGACAACTTAGCCAAGAAATTACTCATAAGAGATCAGCCATAAGAAATGTATTGCCTTGATATTTGGAGAACCAACTGAGCTCAGTGAGAGCATGGCATTTTAATTAATGTTTATAAAAAGAACAAAAATAAGCCAAAATATTTATATGTATTGTATAAATATTATTATAATTATTATTATTATTATTATTAATAATAATAATAATAATAATAATAATAACAACAATAATACATGTAAGATTACTACAGAAAAAAAACCTGAAATGTTTGTCAAGCAGTCTCAGTGGGGAGGTGAAAGCGGGTAAGATATGAGCAGATATTTATTATCATTACTGACATTATTTTATGAAGATGGTACAGGTCAAGTTCTGACATCAAATTTACATACTGGGAAGAAGTTTGTGAGATGCAATCTTGCCTTCTGCCAAAATGCTCTCTCCAAAAGTTTTCTGAACTGTGCAAGGACGAGGGTCAGCCTGTATGTCCAAACCAGTCAGCCCGGAATCCTCATGCTCTGCTTGCAAACCAATTGACTGGAACTGGAAAGGACAGCTGACATAAGTGAACTCTTTGTCAAAGAGCTCAGCCACTTGGCAGGGAAGCTAGAAACACTACATTATTCCAGCCTTGCACAGAGGTTACCACCAAATTTATTGTGTGGTGCTGCCAGTCAGTAGGTTTGATGACATCCCACTGCTCAAAGCTGCTTGTTTTATCCTGAAGACACAGTGTTCAGCAGGAAAATCTCACAGGAATTAGAAGAATAAAGTGTAATGAAAACAGATTTACAACTCCTGGGAGAAAACCTGCCATCGTCACATTTTGAAGACTTTAATGCTTGGCTGAGTGTGAGAGATGGCGTCACTGCAGACGCTGAGCAAGATACAAAATGTGTCCCTGCCAGTGGATTCCTCCTGCCCAGGAGCTCATCCCAGTGAAAGTTTTCTGTCCCCTTCCATCCTGCCCACCCCAGTGCAGCCCAGTGCAGCCCAGTGTGCCATGGGCCGAGCCTGCTGCCCCCTCCTCTTTGCCAGGCTGGCTGGGCCTCGCTGGGAGGGGCNCAGCCCAGTGTGCCATGGGCCGAGCCTGCTGCCCCCTCCTCTTTGCCAGGCTGGCTGGGCCTCGCTGGGGCCAGGGCCACACTCACCTGCCGAGCAGCTGTACAGCAGTTACAGGTTCTTTAGATCATACTCTCATATATACAGTCCATAGGGAAAACTGCCAGGCAAAATGTGAAGACATACAAGAATACACGTGCCCATAGTGTTCAATCTGTGTCCTTGGGGAAAACCCCAAAGGGAAGGCCCTGACCATCACACCCACGGACACGTCCCCGTTCTGGCACCACGCTAATGTCACACACAGACAAAAGGCACCACCACCGAGACCGAGCCTAACCCGAGCGCGCACGGACCGATCCTGCAGGGCAGGGACGGCNCCGGCGGGGCCGGGGCCGCCCAGTGCCCCCGCCGTGACCCCCGAACCCGCTGCCCCCTTCCCCGGGCTCGGCGGGACACGGCCCCGGGGCGGAGCGGGGCGGGCCGGACGCGGGCTGTACCCGGACGGGCTGCACCCGCCCGGGATGGCGGCGCCGCAGGCGGAGGCGCAGGGAGCGGTGGGGATGGCGCAGGGAGCGGTGGGGATGG
>VZRH01003911.1:422815-459773 GCA_013397555.1 Urocynchramus pylzowi | reverse complement strand
GGTGGTCACAGGGATGCGGGGGGCGGTGGTGACGGGGATGGCGTCGGTGGTCACAGGGATGCGGGGGGCGGTGGTGACGGGGATGGCGGCGGTGGTCACAGGGATGCGGGGACGGTGGTGACGCGGATGCGGGGCCCTCACGACCCTGCCCGCAGCCGTGGGTTCCCCGCACAGGCCTGGGCTCGGTTTCGCCAGGCTCGTAGAAAGCAGCTTTCCTGGTTAAAGCCATTAAGTGCTGATGGGAAAGCTGCTGGGCTGCAGTGACCCCGCGGAACAGAGCTTGTGAGCAGCTGGATGGGGAATTCCCGGGTGTTCGATGTGCCACCCTCCCGAGCCCCCTCGGAGCGGGTTTGTGGTGACGAGAGCGTGTACCTAAACATCTGCTCCCGAGCCCCGCCTCTGTCATCGCATCCTCTCTCCAGGAGCCCTTCCCCCTTCCTGCCTCTCTCCAGAATTCCCTGCGCACTGTTCGCCGTTCTAAAATCAGGAGGTAGTTCAGGAAGGGTTGGAATGAAATATTCTCCCCTTTTGGGGGGGCTAACTTCTTTAAAGAAGTTCAGTAGTTTTGACTTGTGAGTGACAGTGTTTCCATTCTGACATAGATTTATTTTTCAATACTGACTTCTAAATCCATATATAAATATATATATAAATATTCTGGTTTTTTAACTGAGTGATCATAGTTTCCTCTCAGCTCCTTCTGGACTTCAGGCTGTTCTTTGTATGACAATTTTGTATTTGTATTCTGAGAAATCATTTCAGACATAGTAATGTTAGAAAAAATCAGCAAGCGTAAAGTCTGTGCTAAAGTCACAATGGGGTGGTGAAAGCCTCTTTAAAAAAACATCACTTCACAGACCTTGGAATTTTCTTCAGTGATAAATAGTCCCTGTTTACAGTGGGGATGTCATGACTGGCAATGGCAAGACGAGCTTATCAGCAGGTGCACCCAGCACAGGCACCTGGGTGCCTGCCAAGTATCCATGCAAGAATCAGTGAGCTGATGGAGTTCGGGATGCTGGGGATGTTCCTGCTGGAGTGGATGAAGTAGAGGCTTTAGGATCAGAGCTCTACCCAGACCTATAAGTGGATTATGCAGTGCGTGAAGGCAAAGGAACTTTGGGGAGCTGGAGGCTGGATTTCAGCAGGCACATGGGACCAGGGAAACCCCAGCTTACTGCAGTGGCTGTGCTGCCATTGCATGACTGCAGCTGGTGAGATGGAAAGTAGCTCAGGCTTCTCCTCCTCATCCTTTTGTGCTTTTATACTGAAGGACCGTAGAACTAAAAAGACTATTTGAAACTAAAAAAACCTATTTACAGGTGTCTATCATTTTTTAATGTAGTGTATGATGCCCCTAGTTTAGGCTTGGACAGACTACATAGGATGCAAGGGACCTTTTCAAGTTCAGTCTTGTGACTCTCCTAGGAAATAAATCTCCTGTTTTGTCTTTCAGTTGCTTCAGATTGCTACAAGAGAAGATGAAGTCTAGAAGGAAAGTCTTTGTTTAAAGTTGTTACTGGAAAAATTAGCTTTTAGCACTTACTGAACTGCAACTCCCCTGTAGCAACAGTAGTCCAGGAAGCTGAAAGCAGCAATTATTCTTCCTGTTGCCTTCTCTTTTTTCCTTGTCTTTCTACTCTCTCTGCAGGCTGCAGAAATAGATCTGGGCCTTCCTGCTCAGTGCTGCATTCCAGCCAAGCTGATTGACTCTCCTGATGACATGCCTCAAAAAACCAGAAACATTACACTTTTGTTTTAACTTTCTTACTGTAAATTGCTGTTTTTCTTGTGAGAATAAAAATATTGATGCCTCTTACAAAGATGATGAGTGCATGGGGTTACACAGATGTTGAATAGCTCAGGTTCATTGAAGCCACAGTGAAGATGAGTAGCTTAAGGTTCTTGCACACATTACTATTTTCTGGTACTTCAAATCTTCATCTTGATTTGTGAAGGTGAGGAAAAGAAGAAAATTATCTATCCACTAACAGAATGTTGTATAATCCTTCTTTTCCTTTCCTTGGGGATTCTTTGATTTGATTTCTACACTGTATATTTGAAATACTCTCATTGTTTTAATTTAGTCCTGAACTTGTACTAACAATGGTACAAACATTGCTCTATAGGCACAGATGGAATTACCATATGTTGAAAGTAACATTAAAACAGGAGATATCCTGCACCCCACCCCTTCAGTACATACAGCTTTTTGAAAGAAAATAGCTGATAAATATTCAAGGCAGATATGAGTGCATTGTATATGAGTGTGGGCATTGTAAAGCATTCTTGTATCCCAGCCTGATGTGTAAGCATAACTAACTTGCCACAAGAATTTAATGCTTCTGGTAAGCCTCAGTGTGGGCAGGATTTAGTCCACACTGCCCACTGGAGATGAAAAGGGGGCTGTGTTTGTGAAGAAACACACTCCCTCTGGAACTCCTGATGAAGTAAAAGGGTACTGGTGTAAGGGAAGGAACAGCCATTGTGCAGGGCAGGTCAGCCTAGCTGGATTTGCACTTTCATGTATAGATCAAAAAGTCGAGAGGTTAAAGACTGAATCTTAGATTGTTTTCTGAACACTTGCTTTCACAGCTCTTGAGCATAGTTGTAATTTGTGCCCCACCTAACTTCCTTCAGCTGTTCTCCCTGATGCAGAGTACTTCCCTTTCCTGTGTGACTTTTCCTCTCTTCATTCTGTTTCCACAGCAATCAGGACTTTATGAATATAAAATCTTTGGTGGTCTTGCTGACGTTCCCCCAAAATTGTGTGCAGATGTTTACATGGACTTGGATTTCAGAAAAGAGTGGGATCAATATGTTAAAGGTAAGCTCATCTAGGGAGTGTAAAAGCAAGCTGGAGTCCACATTGATTGTTTCCACTAAAACTTTCCTTAAAGGTATTTCGAAGTTGCTGCCTCCAAAGACTTTGGGTCAGACTTAAATATCTTTTGGGATACGGTTGCTCTCTGCAAATATACAAGTAAACACTGGTGTGGACTCCCTAATGTCTCAACAGTATTTATCTTTCCTCTGGAATGAATTCTTTCCATGTTGGTTAAAGCATATGATTGGCATAATGCAGGAGCACCTTGTAACTTCTAGTTGTAATGTTTAGGTTAAATTTTAGTAGATGTCTTGGAGACAAATGGGGGTGGTACCTTTTGTGCATCTTTGCATATGGCAGTGGAGCATCATGGAATAGCAGGTTGGAAGGGACTTCTTGGATCATCTGGTCCAAACTTCCTTGGTGAGCCAAACTTCCTTGGTGAGAGCACAGTCAAGACAAGATGGCCCAGCACCAAGTTCAGCTGAGTCTTAAAATTTGTCCTTGGGGAGATTATTTCAAAGGCTAATCTCATTGTGAAAATTTTTCCTTGGGCTTCCACCAGTTTGATGCATGATGGAATATCTTTTCCTGAAAGCATGAGTTGTTCTTGGCACCTTTTACAGTCAGGAATGGGTGTATCAAGAGAATATGTGGTAACTTCAGGCTTTCACAGAGAAAGGAATAACTCATTTAGTTAAGTTTATTTAATGTTGTCTTTGAAAAAGGGTGTTGAATCTGGATATCCATATGGTGTTAAAACATCTTAAGTCAACAGTAACAAGGTAAGGGTTTGGCTGATGTAGATATCTAGTAATCCATTTATTTTAAAGATGGGGAGCCTTTTCTTTTTAAGCCTGTGCTTGAAGTCAGAGCAGGCCAGTAAAACTGAAAAGTGGTCTAAGTGTTTTGCTGAACAAAGAGTAGTGTTAAAAACCAAAGACTTGTTAAATATTGTGTTTGTTAGGTTTAGGACAGCTCCACGGTGAATGATAGCTGATAATACCAGTGGCTGCATTGATACACAGACCCATAAATTTAACCCATGTCAGTTTTGGTCAAATTTAAGGAGTAGTGTCTTCATTAAGAAGTGGTAATTGTCAAAATGCTCAGTAGCTTTCTTGTAGCAAAAGCCATTTTGCCATTAATGTAACAGAGTCAGAGTGGGACTCAGCATTATTGTATTGGAAGTAAAAATATTCTGGGGAGTTACTTCAGTAGTCTTTAAGTGCATTTAGGAGAAATGAATGCTTCTTAAATAAACACTTTTTTTTTTTTTTTTTTTAATTCCTTCGTAGAGAAAAGAAAGGAAGCCACTGGGGGAAGCTACACCCTTAAACTAAAAACTAGATAATGTTGCAGAGCTGACATTTATATCCTTGCTGACCATGATTTGTTCAGCTGTTAATTTATACTTGTGCTGGTGCTTTAAGTCCAGCATTTCACAGAAATTAACTCTTAGAGGGCATAAACACCACGATTTGTTCATCTGTTAATTTATACTTGTGCTGGTGCTTTAAGTTCAGCATTTCACAGAAATAAACTCTTAGAGGGCTTAAATATAATGTAATGCTTTCTTCCCTACTTAAAAATTGACACAAGCCCACCTGTTTTTAGGATAGTCCATATGATGAAAGTGTTAGCCAGTGTTTTAAATGTAACCCCAGTTCAGCCTAGGCTTTTTCTTTCACATTTAGGAAGAAACCTCAAAAAACTTTCATTGAGAGCCTTCTTGCTCTTGGTGTTACTGTTTTTATTCCTTGGTGCCCTTACAGCCATGCAAGTGGCAGTCCACAGGAGAATTCTCTGCTGAACTGCTGGCTGGCATTGAAATAAAAACCTGACCAGAGCAGAAGTAGCTGCCTTTTTAACTGAAAAGGCAACTGCTTCTGCATGCTTCTGAGCATCCACAACATGTGGACATCCTGAGGCCTGGTTTGTGCTGCAGCTGCCAATTCAGCAGGGAAGTTGTGACTGAACATAGAGTAGTGACTGAGATACCACGTGCTTCTGTGGCATGATGCAAAATGGTTGGGCCTGAGCAATACTGAAACTTGCTAGTCCTGATTGCAGCACCACCTTCCTGACTGAGATCAGACTTCCCAACAGTTTAGCAGTAATAATTGACTGTTGAAGCAGTAAGTGCTGCTATGCCTATTATGCATAGAATGGACTTGTGATCTCTTACAGTGATGCTAAAGGAAATCAGATTATTGATTAAAATGCACTGTATCCTGGTCTGAAGTGAATGCAGGTGGGATGTGGTTTATGTGTCTGTGTTTGCAAAGATACACAGGTAAATGAGGTAGCTAATAACAGTTGTATTGGGGTCTTTAAAACAGTGTCATTTTGCCTTTGAAAAAGGAAATCTCTGTGGTTAGAAGTGAAAGTAAAGTGAATAATCCAATGCTCCAGTGACCTCTGGTGGAAAACATAAATGTTGTGGGTTATCACAACACCACGTGCATCCAGTACTGCTCCAGCTGGAGAAAAGGAGAACCTGTTTCCGTGGGTGACAGCTGATCTGCATGGCATTCCAACAGAAACCTGGTTTGAAATATATTATATAGGGAAAGAATCTCCCATCTGGGGCACTGTTCTTGCTTTGTCAATGAGATCATCAGTTTATTCTGGCCTCGCTGGCTCTGGAGGATATAGAGCACCTCAGGCACAAGTCTGCTGAAAAGGAAGAAAAGACCACTGACTGTTAAGATGAACCACCTTTCTTAATCACACTCTTCTTTACTCCAGGCCCCGAGCCAGCAGGAGTTCACCCTGGCTCAGCCCCATGGCTCATCAGGTTCATTGCCCTCTTAGTGGCAGTTGCTGCCTCAGGGAAGGAAGCTGTACTGTCGATAGGTTTTCAAGCTCAATTATGTGGTTTGATTGGAACTAATTTTTCATTTTTCTCCTTCATGCCAGACTACTCTCCTGCCTAAAACTGAGTCACTGCCATGTTTTAGGCACTATTCTTAGCTTACTTTTTTCATATTCTGTTGCCTTCTGATTTGAGTTTCCAGGCAGACTGAAGGTGGTGTAATGAAGGCTCTCATAAACTGCTCAAGATTCTAGTTGCATGTATATACTGCTGTGAAATTCCTGACAGCTTTTCCAAAATTCATTAATCCCTCATGTAAGATGTCTTTAGGTGTTGGGAAGCTGCACTCATCCTAGTTCATATTATGTTAATTCAGTATAATTTACAAGGGTAATGACATGCCTGTGAAAAAGCACATTGTACTTGTGACTTAGACTTGTGCAGAACATGCACAGGTGAGGAAAAAGCTTTGAGATGGAAAGGCTTTGAAGGAGCAAACTGTTGGAAAAGGAATTTAACTCTACTTCCCCCAGAATTGTTCTGATTTTATGTTCTGGGGTTTTTTGATATTTTTTATTTTTCCCATCAATTAATCCAATAGCCACAGAAAACCAGACCACCTATTTTTGTGCATTTGATTCCTGAACAATCCTGGTACAGAACTTCTTAATGTCTCTTACTGCTAAAATTCTACATATGTATCAATTTTGACATCAGGGTTGCATGTAAAATGTGTACATGTCAGAAATCTGAGTAGTTCTTGATGCCATCTATATTTCTGGTGCAGTAGAAATTAAAAATCTCTAACAGTCTTCTTCTTTCAACCGTAGAACTGTATGAGGAAACATATGATGGTGAAAAAGTAGTCTACTGGGAAGTGAAGTACCCTTTTCCTCTCTCAAATAGAGATGTATCCTTTCAAGTTTTTGTTCCTCTTGCAGTTTTTGCCACTTGGTCATTCAGGAATCCCGACAATGAACTGATTCCATCACTCTGCTGGACTGATCTGAGATCTTGCAGTCCTCGTGTTACATGAATATATATGGCATGTAGAGGAGTGTGGGTGCCTCTTCCCACACAGAGCTAGAGCTCACACAGCTGAACTGCTGCTCTGCAGGATTGAATCCTGTAGGGACACGAGAAATAGCATGAAGGAGGGGCTGGTTGTGATGGAATTCACCTGTCAACTCCTCATCCCTCAAACTGACATTGTTTTGACGTGACTCCTCAACTTGCAGTGCAGTATGTCTATATTCGGGAATGCCGGGAGATGGATGTGCATGGGAGGAAGATCTGGGTTGTGTTAGCAAAAAGTGTGGCTGTTCCTCAGTGCCCTGAGAAGCCTGGTATTATCAGAGTTAAGAGCTATAAACAAAGCCTGGTAATTGAAAGTGATGGCAAGGCTGGATGTAAAGGTAAGAGGTCAAGAAAATGTGTGACAAATCGTGTAGCCAGGGAGTGTATATATTAGCAAAACAGAGGGGGACTGGAAATTTTAAGCCAAAGGTTACTTTAAAATGAATGAAACCTTTGGAAATGTCCAGTGCAGTGCACTACTGTGAAGAATCTTTATTTAGCAGTTAGGCTGGGTGGTTAAGAATAGTCTACTGACCACTTCCTTCTGCCCTTCCATCCCACCCCCAGTCTGTACTTCTTTTCCTGCCAGACTGTTCAGCTGGGGAGACTCTGCTGTAATTTTCTTAACTCAGCAATGATTCAAGTATTGTGTTTGACAGATGTATAGATTAAAGGGTTTGCCAAGAGCTTGACTTCTGCCTGAGATTAGTCTTTTAAAGACAATCTTATTTTATAAGACAGGGTGCCAAAAATGGTTTGCAATAATCTAAATGGCTGTTGTCGCTCTGTCAGCTTCCCAGAGGTTAACAGGGAATGCCTGTATTTGCTTCACTTTTCACTTCAGGATAAGTTGAATTTTTTGTGCAGAATTTAGAATAGAACTGTAGTAGTTGGTACTTCAGTGATGCACACTGACAGCTTCTGTCACAGTGTGTTAGAGCTGAGTCTCAGGTAACTATCTGGTAACTTCTCTCTCCTCTCTAGTCTGTATGTACTATTTTGATAATCCTGGTGGCAGGATTCCATCCTGGCTGGTCAACTGGGCTGCCAAGGTAAGGAAAGGTTACAGACTATGATCTTCGGCTAATCTGTTTCAAACAATGAATTCAGTGCAGTCATACCCATCTTCTACATTTTGGGCAGAATTAATTTTTTCTGAAACAGATATATTGGCCTTCCTAGCTTTTACACAGTCCCATATTTACAGTCTCACTATTTATTGCATGCTCTCATGGCAATAGTCTTAATTAATGTACTTATTTTAATTCCTGTCAAATTCCTTTGGTTTGGCAATCAGGCAGGTAAATTTCTGCAGCAAACCCCAAATAATCTGTGTTTCCGAGCATATATGAATAGCCTCAGGACAAGCAAACTTCACTAATGCAGTTTGTTCCCAAAGTATTCAAGGAATGGCTTGATACTATGTATCAGATCTTAGACTTGTATCTTCAACAATTGTAAATTAGATTTTAGAACTGTATCTGTTTGAAGTCCTTAATCTATCTAATGGGAATTCTTGCTTATAGTTTTTATTGATTCATCTTGCTTATAGTTTTTATTGATTTCATTTTGCAAGAATAACTTTTCTGCCTTTCTCTTTACAGAGTGGTGTGCCTGCTTTCTTGAAGGATATACAAAAAGCTTGCCTTATTTATTCTAAGAGCACATAGGTGTTGAAATTGATCTTAATCATTTAATTCCTAGATCTCTGCTCTTACAGGAGCAGATGTCATATATTACTCTGGATAAAATCTACCTCTAATATTGGAAAGAATTTTATTTTAGTTGAGTTATGCCTTGAGTTTTATTAGATTTTTTTTTCCATCTCCAACTGAAGAGCTGGCCACTGGCAAGGTAGCACCAATATCAGCGTCAGCTTTTGAAAGTACTCAAATTTAGCCTTGTTCCCTTATAATGCTTTGCTTATGCTGTTTGTCAGGTGTCAACTAGAGGAGTTCTGTGCTGGATGTGTTACATCCTTTCACAAGAGACAACAGTCTTACTAGAAAAATGTCTGAACTTGGACTGCTGATTATCTGCATGTGTTATGCCTAGATCTGCTTTTGCTACCCAAGTTTGTCATTCTTAAACTCTCTGCCTGATAAAAACCTAAAAAATGCTGAGGGATGAGGTAAATTACTAGAAATGTGCAGTCGGAAGTCTGTGATGCTAAGCTCCCTTAGATCCAGATGTAAAAAAATCAAGCCTGAAGCCTTGCATTCACACCTCCATGCTTCTGTATGAAATGTAAAAACCTTTAGCTGTGTCCAGCTAGAAGAAAAAGGAGGTGACTTCTTGCATGTCTGATTTAAAGGGAACAAGTTTTATCTTCAGTGTCAGTAGCCTTACCTATAAAGCAGCTTGGATACCAACTTGAAACTGGAAGTAATTTTAAACTGGGTGCTTGTCACTGAATGTGGATGAGCTTGATGTGGAAATTTGACTTGCTTGCATTTTTAAATTTCATTCTGATATAAAGAATGGATGGTGATGCACTAAAAGCTTAACTGATCAGGAAATTAAATTTTCAGCACCTTTTCTGGGGGGTGGGGGGTGCGGAGGAGGAACAGGGATTGCATAAAAGAATGAGAGGACATCATTCTCAGGGATTTAAAATATTCTACATTTTTCTTAAACCTAATACTGTTTCTGAATAAGTCTGGTAATGGAGTAGCTTTGTGTTGTTAAAAAATATGCAATTGAAATTATGCCTTTATACCTTGTGTGAATATTTCCAATAAATCATTATTTTGTCCAAGTAGTGTTCTTGTTCTGTCTCTTAGGTTTAAGAGATCCATGCTGGGCAGGACACAAATGACAGGCTGATACTGTGAGCTGCCTTACTTTTAAAGGATTTTGAAAAAATAAGTTGGATTAGAACTAAGCAGGATTCTTGTGTTCTGCCAGCAGTTCAGGCATTTTTCAATGTGTTTGACTTGGAGACTGTCCCTGGATTGAATATTACAGAGTTACACAACATGATATAACAGAATTTTAAAAGGAGACTATCTGAGGATGAATCTTCCTGCAGCAATGATGCAGACTAATTAATTTCCAGTTTTTTCTGAACAAATCTGACCTCTGTGCTATGATAGTCCAAAACTTATCTGTAAACTTACCTTACAATTTGAGTTGAAATGTTTACAAGCAACGTGTACCTAGTGAGCTGAGTATGTGCACAGAGATGAAGCATGTACAAAAGAGGTCAATTTTTCATTCTTTTTCTCCAGACAATCTAATTTTGTTTAGTCTTTAAGGAAGTGAAAGCAGGAGAAAGACTGAAAGCATTTTATATTCATGAATTCACTTTGTCTTAGTTACTTGTCACCAAGACAGAGTGTCCATGTGTGTGCAGTGTGCTGAGACACTGAGGCTGAGAGCTCAGGAGGCTAAATGGCTCTATTGTCAATCCTGCTGAAAATTTGATTTCCTGCAGACTCTGCACTGTGTGTAGAATACACAGCCTTTGCTCACATATCCATACTGAAACCATTGCACAGGCAGCTTCTGGTGCTATACAAAACTTTCTAAATTAAAACACGTTTGATTAAACAGCAGATACTAAACCCAGCTTTTCCACTGTTTACAGGCAATTAAGCAATGATGTGAGATGAAAGCAACATCAGATCTAGTCTTTAGTTCCCCATGGACTTTTAAAGTAACATAAATATGCACTGACACTTCAGTTTAAGTCTGGGTTACTACACCCATCTTGTATTACTAGGGAAGAAAAGTTCCAGCCCTTACGATGCAGCTTCATATCTGAATGGAAGATTGTGACTAGAAAGAGTTGGTATTTTCAGTCTTTGGATGTAAAGACATTCTTAAATCATTTTAGAGCATTATTAATGACTGATTAAATATTGATCTTCCATAAATTATGCATGTATCATGTGAGCCTTTCTGGATAGCTTGAGCAGGAATTTACCTGCAGTGAAAGTTGTTGAGTCACCATACATTATGAATTCTGGTGCACAGGGCTACAAAACATGAAACCCTCTTCCAATGCTATTTGTTAATGTAGCACCTTGAAGTTGGTTTTGTTTCATCAGCTTGCCTAAAACTGGAATGCAAAGTTAGTTCTTTTGGTGATCTGTTGTAAGCAAATGATTGTTTGAATAAAAAAAGAATTAACATTTCTGTTAGGTGATGACTGAGCCTGTTATCTTCTCTATCCCACCCCAATTAACAGATTGGGAGGTATCACACTACAGATTAACAGGGACTAATGAAGTTTTCTCAGCAGGCAAATAGAACTAGAAAAATGCTGTAGTTTCAGTCAACAAACAGGCATCTGCTCCAAGGTGCAATATCAGAGTTTGTATAAATCATAATAAGCTTTGGATCTATTCTCATTTAGAACTTCTGTTCTAAATGTAGCAGCTCTTACTGAACATGTTTTGGCATGTTCTTCACAGAAAGAAGTGGTGGGTTTTTTTGGAATTACTGGTTCCCCATCCCCTGTTTCCATAAGGAATGATGCTGTAACAAAATGAATATAAACTCATTTTCCACAGTGTGTACAAGCCATTCAACTTCATTCTTTCCATGCAATCTCTCTGTAAAATGAATGTATTTGAGTTGGAAGGTAAAGTAAGGGAAAGATTCTCAGTAACACAAAGTCAACATAGAAAATGTTGTCAGATTCACAGTCACTGGTGCTGCCTCTTAGAAGATGATGTGCAAAGGGAAACAAAAGTTGTCTTTGCTCAGGAAACAACTGGTTGATGCTTCACTTCTCAAGCAGGTCATTGTCTGTTTTTATAATTTAGTGGAACAAAAAATGTAGGAAGACAGGGAGATAGACTCCTGATGCTAATGCATGCTACTAGATGATCTATCTCCCCAGCAACAATTTTGCTTCCCCTCATGGTAAAGAAGCTGATCTGCAACACAACACATTATGTCAGTTTTCTATGTACAAAGAACATTTTCAAAAGGGATCCAATGATGCTTAAATGTCACTCAGCTGAGAGTGCTTTCTCCTTGAGCACAGATTTGCCTTCCTCTATCAAGATAATAATTCATAACCAAATTTACTGTCTCACTGTAGTTCTCTGATCACTCTACTACACTTTCAGACAAAAAAATTTGTTTTCATTAATCTCAGTTAAAAGACACTGAAAACTTCCATAGAAGTTAGTTTCCAAAACAGAAAAGAAGGCTTGTGGCAGGAGCAGAGTTGTTATAAATCCAGATGGACTGCATGAAAGAGAAATGCTTTTTGAGGAGCAATAAAAAACAAATCTCTACAGAAAAATTGTTTTTGCTGGGTTTTTTCATGCCACTCTTGTTTACAACTGCAGACTTTGGAGTCCTGATCAATAATAAGGTAAATAAAACTGGTGTTAAAGCCTCCTACTCATTCTTCTCTGTAACTGCCAAGGAACATATTAAGGATTACAGGATTATATCTGCACACATAAAGAGAATGTCATCTTTCTGTTAGCTCAGTATTCTCTGTTCTTTGAGAACTTGACCATAAACAATTATTTTCATTTGGAATCTGAATGATAAATGTATCCTGAAGTCCTGCTGTGAGACAGGAACATTTTAAATGGGAGCTCTCCACTGGAAACCTTAATTTCCAAAGTAAGGACTGCATCCTGTGAATAATCATGCCTTAATAATCATGTCAAAAGCCCTTAAACACACATATTCATTTTAGCTTGTGAAAAATTTCCTGCATCCCAGCTGTGAAACAGTTTAAACGGAAAGCTGTTCCTGCAGTGTAAGCATAAGTACCTGTAATATTAAGATTTAAGTAAGTTTGCCTTTATCTGTAATCTCTGGATTTCCTGCAAATTCTATTATTTTTGTAAGGCCTGTTTCAGCTCTGGAGGCAAAAGAGAATATGTGATGGACTGTAAGAATCATGTTTTGGTCCAAGCTTAATTGTCTTATCATTCTTAATGTATGGAAGAAACCCATGAGAATTAATCATGTTATTCCTAGAATGACAAGTTTGGGATTGAAGCAGTTCTACAACACACAAGGCCAAGGGTTCCTCTGTGCTGTACATACTGTGACCAGAGGCCTGCTGTGAAGTCACAAGGCTCTCTGCATTTCTGCATATCTTGGAAGGTTTTAAGTCTTTCCCTGTTTTGATCACTCAGAGCCGTGGGGGGTTTGGCTTTTGTTATTCCTGGTGCATATACATGTCTTCCAGAGCATGACAGAAATTGTGTGTAATTGCCTGGAAATGGTTATTTCACATTTAGCTGCAACTTGGAGTTGTATTTTAAGAGTGGATTTTAAATATTATTTTTATTGAGACCAGGCTACTGCTGTGCATTTTAAAATTAATGTGTTTTCTCATCATGGAAGCCATATAATCGATTTGTACATTTGAGTGCATCTCACAAGAGGCCAAAATTGCCTGGCCAACCATTAACTCTGTGAAAGGCTCATGATGCTGTTCAACTATTCAAATTAAATAGAACATGCCTTGAGCAGGAAATTACTGTGACACTAGAAGGGCCTATTGTCTCAGAGTGTGAGGTGGGCATGTGTAAGAGTACATTGCCTTCCACTCATTTTTTTCTTGTAACATGGGAATAAACTGACCCTTGATAACATTTAAGGTATGGTTCTAGGAACCATGAAGTTGAGAGCATTACCAGTGAATAATGAGCTTGATCAATTCACTACAATGACAGTCAGGCATTTAGAAAAACGACTTTTAAATCCATTTGGAACAAGTTAGAGAATAAGAATAAAGTAGTAATCTGAGGATCTTTTAAGGTCTTTCATCAAAAACAGGCCTAGAAGCACCCGCCAGGTCACCAAATTCAATTATAGGCATCATATAATATAAGTCCTTCCCTTGCATAAAGTATGTTTCACAATTTTGTGCTTAACCCATCCTCTCTTTCAGACTTGTAATTCTGTATACTCAATATCTTTGCCAGTAAGCTTGTTGTGAAAATATGACTTGTGTAGAGAACTTGTATTTTGCTTTTTTTATTTTTTTTTTAAAGGCCAGTAAATATCAGAATGTTTTATGCCAAAATAAAGGAAGTTTTCCTCAGTGATGATAATCAGCAATGAAACAAGTTGCTAAGTTGCTTTGAGAGGCTCTGAAATGTCTGGTTTTGGAGATACTCAAAGCTGAAGTGGACAAGGCCCTGGGCAATTTATCTGACCTTGAAATTAGAGCCAGCCTCAAATTTGGTGCTGCTCTGGTCTGTGGGTTTGACTGGACAATGAGATAATCCCATATATCCCTTCCAAGCTGGACTATTACAAGATTTTCAATATTAATGAATCTAGGAGATTACAGTGTGAATCCTTCTGAGAAGGCAGCATTATTTTCTTTCCAAATGCTGTAAACAGACTGACTTCAACTGAGATACAATGAGACGCACAAGTGTATGAAAAACCTACATTCAAGATCTGTATTAAAAACAGGGACATAGACATTTTTGGCAAGATGCTTTTTGTAGGCTGCTTTCTTGCTTTAATTTCTTATTTTAACTAAAATTATTGGTATGAAGTTGGTGAGAAATCTGGAAAATTTAAACTAAATTCAATGAAGGCAGACTTTCTGAATCTTTGTTAGTGAAACAATATAATAATAAGCATTACATTACATTACATTATGTAAGCAATAACATTATTGAGTGACTAACTTTGGAAAAGGACAGCAAGAGCAGACAAACTGAGGCTGAGCTGCACACTCCCAGAAATGTTACTGGTGCCATTTGTTATTGCTCATTTTCTTTTGCATCCAGAAGCTGCAGATCATATCTGAAAGGTTAAAAGCTGGGAAAGGGCCAACTGGGCAAGGCTGAGATGTAATCAAAAGAGAAGATGAAATGCTGATTTAGAATATCTAAGAATTCCATGATGATCCTGTAGTTTTACCTTAACTATCAAGGCAGCATGCTAAGCCAAACAGCGCTCCCAAAATTTTAGCCTTATACATGGTGGACTCTCTTTTCGTTACATGGGAATCTGTATTCAGTCACATTTAATTAAAATTAAATTCATATTAGAGGATATTTACTGTTGGTAAGTAGACTCTTCTTCTCCAGATCTGGTGCTTATTACCAGCCCAATTCAATATTTAGCAACAGAAGAACAAATCTTTGTGTTGATCCCATAGTGGACTTTCCTCTCCCCAGCCCAATGATGGATATTTCCAATCAACATTTACTGCTGAATACAATGTCCTTTACTGTCACATGTCTTCCCCTTTTCCTTCCCCTTTCAATACTGTGTCAACATTTGGGATGAGCCCAAATCCCAGTGTGCAATCTGACCTTCTGACATCGGAGCCCACCGAGCTACCAACCTGGCCCTGCTTCCTGCTCAGAGAGTGAACACAAACAGCACTCTCAAGGATCATCTTCTGCCCAGATATTATTTTTATGTCTGTTGCTGCTTGTCCATTTTAATGTATTATAAAAATCTTGCATGGATTCTTGGGTGCCGTCCCAAAATATGGATTTGGATCTATGGATCTGTATTTACGTGGGAATAAGAATTATGTCTTTTGGAATTTGTAACTGTTGAAATTAAGAAAAATGGGGGGAAAGAATAAAAACCTCACTGAAAAGACAGTAGTAAATATGAAATTATGTTGGTCAGTGTTAAGCAGGGCAAGAACATTCTGAAAACAGACTATAGTTTTTGTTTAAAATTATGTAATAAAATATATTCAGTGTATTTTATAATAAAATCTTCAATTTAAACAACAGGGCAGTCTTTCAGGGGATTAGTCTCTTTTTTCATTTAGCAGGGACATATTTTGAAATATGCAAATTGCATGTTTTCATTTTCTGGGCCAAATAATGAAGGAACACAAATGTTGGCCAGAGTCCCCGGAAATGGGACTACCTTTTGTTTTGTAAAGTTGCAAAACTGTGTTAGTTTAGCACAGTGGCACTAATGGAAACATCAAGTTCCTAGGGCATTCTAGATAAGATAGCTTTGACTTTTGCTGTTTCCTCTTTTCTCCTGATATTTTGAAAGGTAAATATATATATATATATATATATAAAATAATCTGCATTGCTCCACCCTTCCCTTGCACAGAGGCTCCAACTCAAATATTATTTTGTTTGGGAGTATGTTGCGGTTCGTTTGAAAATGTAACACCACAAGAGTAAGTTTGTTTAGGGCTGCAAACAAGGAGGAAAACAAAAAAGGTTCATTTTTAACTCCTCAGAATGGCAGTTTCAGTAAAACACCTTCAGTGGTTTCCCAACAGAGATCAAAGTAATGAAATCCCAGAGGGCTTGGACAGTAGGGGTCTATTTTTAGTAGTGAAACATCCACACAGTTCCTCTGCTTTACTGGGGATACCAGAGGAAATTGCAAATGCTGTAGAAGCTTATTCTGATGTCACAGGCTTTTGGGTGGGTTAAAAGGACAAATACTGAGCCTTTCACGTTGGATTCCTCTCTGTTAGTTGCTGTTTATCAAGCAAAATGGTTTTGTCTACCTCACCTTCACTGTCCCACGAACAGCAATAACTTTTTTTCAAGTATTGGGGAAATCTGTAATACAGTAGACTACATGAATAAATAGGTTCTAATTTTTCATTTGGTTTTAAAACATACATTAAAAAAATAGTTACTGGATTTGTTTCAAATGCAAATCATAAATATTTAAGCTTTTCCCACCTCATTTTCCTCCCACTTTTCAATTATTAATCACTAAACTAAAGTGGAGCTAGAGAAAGATGCTAAGAAAGATATGGCAGCAAGGAAAATAAATCTTCCAATTTGGGCAGAAAACGGGCACAATGCTCCAATCATCATTGAAAAATGAGGAAAAAAGTATTTTTACTTTTGTGAAATAATTCAACGTTTTTCAACTCCTATCAGCATTTTCCATTGCTGCAGAGCAGTTAATACTCTGGATAAAACAAAGGCAAAGTATTAAACTTGCAGAAGCAAATAACCCTCTCCTCTCGCAGCTGTGTGGCATGGGCAGCACTTGAGACTCATGCCCTCTCACACTGCTGAAGAGTTTTAACACTGGCTTTGCTACATATATCTACTTCCCTCTCAGCAGATCCTTTTGAAGAATCCTGCCTCTTTTCCTCTGGGTGGATTCTGCCTGTGTTGAAGAGTGGCTGGACAGGGCAGCACAGTCTAGGTGCAGAAATATCCATCTCTTCAAAGTGTTGATGATGCTGCCTTGTAAGGGAGCAAACTCAGAAAGAGTTGAACACCACAGTTTGGGAACCAAAGGGGCACTGCAGGATAGAAATAAATAGATTTAATATTATCCCAAATTTGGCTTCAGTAGCTACCCAGAGAGCAAACCTCTGTCTGCACAGGGAATACAATCGTTCCTTAATGGACTTCAGACAGCAGATACTGATAATTTGAGGAAGCTGACAAACAAAACTGCTGTGTTCTGATCCAGTGAATGATGTTCTAAATTGGCAGCCTCATAGTCTTACAGCATGACCTTGCATCTGCAGCCTGTGAGTCAGCTGGCAGCAGGATCACTGACTCTGGAATGTGGCAGAGGGGAAGGAAAGCAAAAACACCTCGGCACAGAAAGGCATGCATGGGAAGTAACTGAGGGCAAAGCAGCACCTGTAAAAGGGCAGTAAATAGAGCTTAGTAGTGAGGAAAGACTACAGGAAACTGGGTATCCTAACACAGGAGAGCCAGGAAGGAATATCAAAGCATTTGCAAAGGGCCACAGGTACCATGAGACAAACAAGGGCACCACCGGGCACACAGTGCTCACTGGTCTGTGCAGGGACAACAGGAGCAATGGAGACATGGTATTCTTTTTTTTCTTTATCTGAGAAGTCACATTAGCATTTGGTTTCCTTTTTCCTGATACTTTCCTGATGTTTCATGTAGCTTTGGAAAAACATCAGAAAAAAATTGAAAAAACCAAATTTTATTTAGCTATTAAAAAAAATCCTAATTTATGCTATTCAGAGACTGAAGCTCATCTCTAATACTTTTGTATTTGAAAAAAATTTAGGATCTGGCCATCACTGAAGAAAACACTGAGGCAGAGTCTGAGTTGGGACTATCAGTCCCTAGGAAGGACCTCACTCAAGTTTATGTGAGAATCATACACAGAAGTAAATTCTGTTGCAAATATTATACAGAATTTTTAGTCTGCAGTTTTACTGTCTCAGCGAATTGGATCAGAAACCTCAATTAAATATCTTTAAAATCTCATTAAATCTCTCTTTACTCCAACACATATGTGCGTAAACAAATCACATCCCATCTCATCATAGGCATCTTGGAATATTTCTTTAATGGCTCCCTAGCTGTGAGGACTGCAAAAATGCTTGAAAACCAAGTACACCCTGAGATCTGGCAGCTGGAAGTTTTAAGTCTTCACCAAATAATGAAACTCAGCAAAATGATGAATTGCCAACCTTGTTCTTAGATATATTAATTACAGTCTGCAACTGCCTGCACAGAGTAAAGTCCTGCACTAAGACAGTGGGAGGTTTGCTTTGCCTTTCTCCTACACAGGCTTTTTTCAGTTCCTGTTCACGTCCAGTGTGACAAAAAAAATTATTTTTTTCTATATTCTGATTTTTTCCTGGTCACCATGAGAACAGGGAAGCACTCAGTTTTATGCTTTTGTTTACTACTAATAAAACCAGAATGGATGAAAATGCCATTTTGTCTTTTAAACATCTACCTGGTAACATCTTTTGGATTATTAGTCAAAACTGCCTAAGTAAATGTAAAATATTCCTTCTGCTCCTCCCCAAATTCAAAATTAGACAGTTTCAGAGAGGCCCATTCTAATACAAGTTAAGAAAATGCAAAATCCCCAGCATTATATCTGCAATTGGCTGCTCTCTACCTTCTTTTGCCAAGGCAGATTTTAAAGTACATTCAATTTGCATATAATTAATTGTGATCTAAGGTTTTTAAATTAAAAATGTTTTATTAAAATTAAGGCCCAAAAAAATCTGCTTAGGCTGTGGACATTTAATGACATAAATCTTTCAAAGTGTCTGTACTTTTACAGGCAAATTTTTAAAATAATAAAACTATATGGATTAAAAGCTTGGAAATTTTGCTAATCCCATTCAGGGCTGGAAATCCAGACTTTAGATTCAGCAGGTCAGAATGGGATTTTTCACTCAATTCTATTACTACTTTACTATGTCCCTGTAAAGGCTAACTTAATGTTTGCATGCTTCTCTTTACGCCACCTTTCATATGGGTCTAATTATTGTGCAGAACACTGATAATTTCAAGGAACAAGCATTGTCCAAAATATAATTCATGGAAGTTTCTAACAGTTTGCTGTTTCTCACTGAGACTTACCACAGTATAATATCACCAATATCTCACACTGGAACCTTTTCTCATCCATCAATAACCTGTCTCAAAAGATGGATTCTGGCATTAATGCCTTCATTTGAGGAGAACAGGGTCTCTCACTCTCTCAAATATATATAAACATAACATTATATGTCACCACATAGCTCATGGCAACAGTATATAAAGGTTTGCCTCTGAAGAGATTTACTCTGTGAGGACCCTATCTGTGAAAAGTTAGAGGAAAAAAAGGACCCAGTGTAAAATTGTAGGGGTGTACTGGTTCTGTTGATAAAATATTGGTTCTGCTTGAAGGAGTGTGGGGTAATGAAGTACAAAGGACAGTATAGAATCCTCATTATGGCTGAAATGAAACGAGAGAGTAGTCAGTAGGAATTGCAATGAAAACTTGCTTTCATTATTTTATCTTGACATGCTTTCATCAACATGTGCATTACTTACACACTAAAGACAGAATATGAAAGTGTTTCACTCAGCCAAAGGCAGAACAAGAAGTGAAACTCAAGTTTTCTGAATCAGCCACTACAAACCCATGCAAGACACTTTAACTTTCTCATGAAATAAACAGCATGTGGTCAACTCTACAATGCTGCTTTGGGTTAAACTTCACTCAAGAACATCCAAGTTCACTCACACAAACTTTTATTAGCCAAAACTTTGCCTCAGCAATGAAGTCTGCTCAGTCCACAATCAAGAGATGTTTTGGGGAAAGCAAGAGACAAAGTTTCTCTTTGATAAGATAGCTTGTATATTCCTGAAATCATAGCTCCATCTTCCATCTGTCATCTCAATATCAGCACGTTACCAGCAGGAGCTTCTGCAGAGGAACCAGGCAAGTGTTTAACACTTGCTGTTAAACAGACTGTTCCACATCTGTTTTGGACAATAAGAACAGAGCTTCTTGTACAGTTACTTTAATTACACACCCAAGGAAAAGCCCCCAGTGCAAGAAAACTGAAACTATATTCTTGTACACTGTCTTTAACATAATTTACATTTATCTTGTATTCAGTGCAATTTCATGATGGCAGATTTGCCTAAATGTGACAGGCATAAAGCACTTTGATTTTGCTGGTGTCTGAACTAACAGTATCTACAGTTTTCTTGGCAGACACAAAAAGACCTTAATCGGGTGGCCCTTGCTGGGAAGGAGCTGTCTGCAGCCTGAGAAATGGGGTATGTGTGCATCTCGGACCAGCTTCAGACTGGTGACCAAAGCAAGCTCGGAGGAGAAATGTGGCTGCATTTTACACTTGGATTCCGTTTCCCAGCCCGGCTCAGCAGTGTCCGGGAGGGATGCTTTTCCTGGAAGTGCAATATGGCACTGCCCTCTAGTGCCGTGCGCCAGCCCCAGCATCGGCCGAAGGGCTCCGAAGCAGAATTGTTACAGCACATGGAAGCAGTAGACCAAAAGATTACATTTCCTATCCGCTGCTCTCCGTATCTTCGGATTCTGCGGAGTGACGTGATGACTTTTGGTCAGGCCCTGTGATCTGTTTGATGCTTATACGGAGTAAAGTGGGAATGCAACAATGAAAAACTCCAAAACCAGGCAAAATGTGTGAAAGAAACTATGCTAAAACAGTGAGATAACATTAGAGGAGAGGGGTTGTTCAATGAGCCAATAATCCCCAGGCAGGCTAGGGTTGTCTTTCCCTCCATGAAATAAAACCCCCAGAACTCTCAGGTGGCATACAGATGGTTTCCCAAGGTTTTACTGAGATCATATGGGAAAAATTTGTCAACATTCAAGACTAAGGCAATTTCTTGGTCAATATTTAGTCCCTTGACTCATAAGGAAAAGAATTATAATGAAAGTTTTGCTTTATGAGACCAGCTTCTGGATGCTGATAAAACACTTGGTGGGAAATTATTCTGAACCACAAATAAAAGTCTGCCAAAGGAAAAACACATTGGAACTGCATGGGCTCTGAGTACAGTTAGGTGGGATGTGACTAAAATAACTTTGGCTGTCAGCACTGAGTATCTCATGTTTATTGATAACTGTAATGGTTACTGCTGCAGTAGGAGGAAAGTTGAAACTAAAAAAAATACTCATGCTGAAATAGTTCAAAACTTGATTGAGAACTTACCAGAGTCCATGAGATCTTTGATTTGAATTTTGGGCCAGTACTTCAAAATGTGTAAAGAGAACTCAAGCATGGCTCATAACTGGCAGGAAGAGTGTAGAGTTAAAATATCTGCAGGAGAAGACTCATGAAAAAGTCTTTTCTGCATTTCTCCCATTTAAAACCTATTACTTTTTCTCCAGATAAAGATGCTGCTCAGGAACTAGAAAGGTTAGGATAATGATTCACTCAATTTGGACAGTTTTGGGAAAAGTCCCTCAGCCATAGTGTTTTTTTAAAAAGTATATTCTATAACAAGGTGGTAAACTGAATGTAAGCAGCGTGAGCATCATTCAACATCCACTGAAATATTTAAGTGCTCTCTTTTTACTTCAATAGTCATCTGACTAAGCCCTGAAGACAAAATTCTAAGTTTAAATTAAAATTTAAAGTTTTTTACGGATTCAGAGGTTTTTTTGGTTTTTGTTTTCAAACATTACTCAAAGTAAAAATGAAACAAATGACATTTTCTCTCATATCTTTATTTTGGATCAAACATATGAGTTCTCATTTATGCTGTCCTTTTTACTGAAGCAACTGAATAGTTACTTCATGTTTAGTCCCACTGAGATGAAGCAGTTTGATAAATTCTGTACTACACCAAAACGTGATACTGTAAAACTGCTTTCTTTTATTGACAAAGGATGAAATGTCACACCAGCTGCTGCCAAATACAGTCACTCATATATTCATAAGACATTTGTGACAATCTCTTAGTATAATCAGTTTATATATAATTTAGGTAGCTGCCTTCATTTCTCTGTTTGGTGAAAGTACACCATAAGAAATAATATTTTTTGTCATTTTTTTTCCAGTTAATTGAATTATATAGCTTGGAACTAGAGTAGAAATAATACTTCAGAGTTATTTCTAGGAGAGCACAGAGGAAAGCAACACATTGTCATAGTTCAAAGCAAGTATTTTTCTATTTTTAGACACTTCTATCTTGCAACATGCAAGAACCCTACAATAACATCTAGCCAACTACACCAGTCCAATTTCACCCTATAGCAAATGGAATGCTAAAAATGGTAAAATCCAAGACAAATTTGTAACATTTGTTTCTTGAAGTTAGTAAAAATACCAAATAGGAGTACTGGTGAGATCTGCAACAGCCCTCTGGTGTCACAAGAGGCAGATTACAGATAAATCTTCATTTCCTTTTGCCCGACATTGTGCTAACATTTTATGACCTTTATAAAACATCAGAACCAGGGGAATGCTGTCATTTTGCACTGTTTTGTGCACGAAGAGCCCAGAATCAGTCCTGTCTTGGATTTACCATTCAGCCTGCAAGTCATCCTCAGTGCTGCAAAGGTTGCAGGAGCCAATCATTTATCTCTGTGTTATCATCACAGGACATAGCAGTGATGTACCTATAAATGATCTTCTTGAGCAAAGGCCTGCAAGCTTGGCTGCTCCCTCCCCTTTCTGGTCCCTCTCCCATTTCTGTGTATGTTCAAATTCATCATCATTCAGGCTCTTCTGATACAACATTTTCCAGCATCAGTGTCAGTTCCTGTCTCCCAGCATCTGCCCCAGATGGATGACCAAGAACATCAGCTGGGAAGGGGCTTTTTATTACTGGAATTCCTTGTGCAGTACAGACCCATTCAGTCAATAACTCAAACCAGGCATTAGAATCTCCTGGCTTGGCAAGGAATTCATCTTCCCTCAAGCTACCAAAGACTGAAAAGAGCACCTAAAAACCTGGCCATTAGCTGGTTCTTTTATTTTCAATGTACATAAAGCAATAGCAAATGGAGTTATTTCCCACTGAAGAGAAACTATGTTTTTTCTAACCTAAAATCAAAACAGGCTTGATGCACATTAGTGTAAAAATATTGCTTTCAAGTCAAATATTTTCCTATTGTTGCAACCACAGCAATAGAATAAGGAGCTGAGTAACAGAAGTAGCAATCCTGGGAGCTGTTAATGATGGATCTGAAGCTGGTTTGGTTCTGTGATCTCAATGAGAGGTATGATCCAAGAAGGGAGGCTGCTGAAGCATGTAGGAAACAGCCCCCTTCACAAATCAGACTGAGCTAAAATCAGCTTCTAGAAAAGATTGAGTCAGACTAATTCACAAAGTTGAGGCCATTCCATCAAGGAAATAGAAGACAAATATTCAATTCCTGCATAAGCAGCGCTACTCTACTGATCTGTCCTACGTCTTTTTTGGAAAGACCAACATCTTCTGCAGCAATTGACATCATATAAACTTGGCAACACAATGGTAACTGCAGAAGCTGATCCAGAAGAACATAACCAGAAATGGATTCAGTTTGAGAAACCAATTAAGCAAGGACTTAACTACAAAAATGAAATTGCTGGTCTGAAGTGTAAAAACCGGCCAGAAAGATACTAATTGTTGATTGTAAACTCAATAAGTCTTACTGACCAAATATGCACATACTTCCCTATCTGAACCTGAAAAAAATGGGGTGCATTGCAACAGTAGGATGAGTTTCCTTCAGATTGTATCTAAATGATGGATGGGAATGATTTGTGGCATGGGAAAGTTTGCTCTTGTCACAGGGGAAAGAGCTGCTAAAAAAGCAGTCTTGGGTTGTCTCAGGGATAAAGGTTTCCCTGACTGAGATTATTTATAGAGAGTTAGTTTTTATGGTGGGCGTTTTATTATTTTCTTTTTCTCTTGAAAATTCCATCCATTCCTTGTGATTCATTTCAGATGTTCCAGATGAATGAAGCATATCAAGGTGTCTTCTGTAGAAAAATTCCAGCAGCAACTCAGTAAACTCGTCATCACTGTAAGTAAATCCAACAATCAGAAAATTACTAACATTTCTCAAAAATGTTCTGTCTCTTCCCTGGAATAATACTGGAAATAATACTAAAATACTGGAATAAATGGCGTACTTTGAAACAAATCCTCCACATCCCAGAGTGCATCTGTATGTTATGTATGCTGTAATGAATTTCTCTCCAGCTAGATGAGAACTCTCTTGAGCAGTCTGCATATTTAAAATATTTTCTGAGATGTATCTGTCAGGAAGGACACTTTTCATGGGAAGCTGATTGCTCCTTCTGCTTTATTGTACTTGCAGAACAGGCTACTTGCCATGGCTGTGCTGTATCAGGGTTAGTGCACCACACTGTCTGCTATACTTCAGCAGTTCTATTATATTAGCATGATTATAATCTGAGTGTCCATTCTGTGGAACATTTATTCTTCTAAATTTCTCATCAGTGGTTCTAAGGAAAATAACACTTTTTTTTTTTTTCCCATTAAAATATTCCATGTTCATGCTTTCATTGATGGAAAAAGCTCTTTTAAATCAACCCTTAAAACCCTATCTAATAATCTCTGTTTACTAAATCCTAAACCACTTTAGGATGATGATGATATGATTTAAAAATCAGATTAAAAAGAAAGATACAATCAAATACCATTAAAATTTCAGGACAATGCTTAGAGGGCTATATTGATAGATTATGTTCTTGTCTGTCTTCCAAACTGTTCTTCAGATTGTTCTGACTCATCTCTGAACCCTTGATATTCTCCTCCCCAGAGAGACTGCTGGAGGTGAGCCGCTGCACTATATCCCACAAAATGCTTTCTATCTCCAGCCTCACGTTGTCCCATGTCCATTTTCTGAATACAGAGGCTTCTAAGGGCTGTCAGGAGGCATAAGAGCTGTGGGCAAAATGTTTCCTGTGCACAGATTATATGGGTGCAGTCTCTGTTACAGTGGGAATGAGGCAATATTGGGCTTCAAGTTATTTCTCATCCAAGTCTACAAAGTGAGGATGAAATGATGACATACTCAGTGGTCACAGAAGAGCTGTTAAGTTGTTCTTAGAATCTGCACTGTGTATAAAGTAGAGGCTTATTTGGCATATTTACACCTGTGAATGTTGCTTCTACACAACTCCCTACCCCACTTTTGTGAGTGACTTGGACCTTATGGTATTGCATTTCTCTGTGGCATTCAGCACAGAGAGAAAGGGAATTCTCCCTCTCTCCATCCCTGGTCAATTTTAATAATTTCTGTGGACCCATGGCCACTATGCAGTAACAGATGCTGTTATGTCATGAAGTCATGGAGTCATGAAACTGGAATGCACAGCACTGAGATGCTAAAATATAATCCTGATAAGTACTGAAACAGCTAAATCCCCCCCAAAAAAACAACCAAAAAAACCCCCAAAACAAAAACAAAACCAAAACAAAAAAAACCCACCAAAAACAAACAGACTAAACCCCTAACATTATAGCCTTTGAGACAATCCTAAGGCTGTTGTAAATCACCACTACCTGCTCTGACTCCATGTAATTCTGACAATGTCAGCCATCTGAGGCTGGTCCTCCTCATGCTGTAATGTGGAGAGTATTATGTTTTAACACAGCTTTACAAAAGAGCAATTCTCATTTTGACTGCTCTTCTCCATTTTTAACAGGATAATGAGGAAGGAATGAACTGTTTCCTTTCTTTCAAACAAAGCATTTTCCTTCAATCCCTTCTTCTTGAAAAAAAAATAGGAATTGTAAAGATAGATTTCATTTCCACTCTTCTTTTTTTATTGAAATATAATTCTCTTTTTCAATGAAAATAGAAACAAGCAGTTGAAGATGGATCTTCATCCAGAGAAAATATAATTAGAAAGCAGTTTCTTCAAGGAGGAGTGATTCAATAAATGACATTCATCTGTTTGAAGACACAGGCTCTTTTAGCATAATTAGAATGGGCTCATTTTACAGCTGAGTACTTTATGTCTCTGCCCTCCCACCTTTGGGTATTGTATTTCACCATGTTGTCCAACGGCTGCCTAGGAAACACTGAGGCCCAGTTTGAGACATTGCACGTCTCAGTCTTTCTCTTTTGAACCATTTGTAGTTCTGGATCATTGGAAAGACCATGCTTTAGATAAGCAAAATTTATTTATTAATCAAATGGGCAAATCCTTGCTTAAGCAGTTAACGTTCTTCCTACTTCACATCCCCTCCAGATCTGAGTTACTGAATAATTTCTTGTATCAAATTCTAAATACTGAAGTCTATAGTTCCTTGTAGAAAAATGCTTGTATATTTTCTTCCAGAAATTACTGGAAGTATGAGTTTGGTCTTTGTGTATTGCACATGACATGTCCCTTTGATGTGTTTTAGATTTCACAATACCATACAAGTGTAAATTCTTTCTACATAACTACAGTAATTGTGAGAAACTGCAGACATTGCAATAACCTGGTTGAAGTGGAAGAGATCTCTTCTTGCAAGGAACAGTTAATTTGAATCTGCCCTAGAGGAAATGGAAAGGTCTACATGCTTAGCATTAAAGAAATTATTGCAGTGATTATGGACTTCTTAGTTCTAGAACTCACAAAACACAGTGTATTTGTTCCTGTATTTGCCTGTTAATTTTACTGTGTTTAAGATCTTTTCATATGATAAGGTGTTTGTAATGCAAGGGATAGGAAAGAGTGAACGGGTACAAATTGAAACACTTTCACTATTTTAAATAAACCAAAAAATACTTATTTCAACTGAAAGTCTGATTAATTAACTCTAACCTTTTCCAGGTTAGAGATTCCATCTAATTCTTCTAAATAATTTGCCCACCTAAAGGTCTTGCAAATAAAAAAAAAAAAATTACTGTCAATCAAAACAGCCCAACTGATTTTTCATTACATCTTTATTGTGAAACTGAACAGAAATGGCTGCCAGGAGATTTTAATCTATTCTGGTGAAGTTTAAACTTTTTAAATAGTATACAGCTATATGAGCAGGAGTTCAAAGAATCTACTTGTCCCATAGAAAGGTAAATGTTTTGGTTTCCATTTTAGTACCCTAAATCAAGGTTATTCAGTGTCAAGAAGTTTTTCTACACTGGAAGTGTGTGGCTGTAGGACTTCACCAAGGCCACGCACAACTCTTGGAGTACAAGCTGGTCAGGGATGTATCCCTGATATCCAAAGGCACTGCAGCTAAAGATACCAGAGTTTAAGTTCCTTTTTTCCAATATGAGTACAGACAGATACTCCAGATTTTGATTCCTCATCTGGGAAATTAAAAGACATCTTTTGTTCCTTCAGATGGAGTCAGTGTATAAGCCAGAAAGCCTATTCCCAATTTCAGTAATATGAAGCAGTAAATAACTACTAACTGTTCTGCAAAAAGATGAGTATTTCTGTGTCATAAGTAGCCTGGAAGCTATACAGCTCTACTTCATTAATAAAAATAATTATTTACTGTGTTTACTGTGAAATGTTTTCAAATCTGCCCTCTACCCCTTGAAACTTCAAGATTAGATCTGGCACAAACAAAAGGCTGCTGCTACAATACACAAAAAAGTGTAGGAGCCCCAGCTGGTGAGCATTTCATTTATCAGCATTCACCAGTGAAAGGACCTTTTTGTCTGCAGTACATTAGAGCAAGTAGGAAAAACTAATAGCTTTGATTTCAGGAAGCCAGACAGTCTGTAGACAAGTTCTGTGCAGATCTCCAGACCGCCCCACGAAGGCTGCTCAGTTCTTGCCCTCAACACTCCTATTATTCCCTGGCAATTGCTGCCAGTTGGCTTGGTAACCATGGGCATATTTGAACAGCTGAATTCTTCCCTCAGTTACACTTGGCACTGTCACAGACTTCAGGGGAGCTACAGGGTGTAGCTGAGGGCAGAACTTGGCTCTCAGCACCCACTACAAACCAGGTCAAGGCCACCAGTTGCATTTTTACCCTTAATACTTTAATCCATAGCATTACTGAAAGGACCCTAAAGCATGCACTGTAGCACCTTGCCTGAGAAAGCCCTCAGTGTGGGCATAAGAAGATGGTGTGCATGAAGCTGTGTCTGTGTGCCAGCCTGTTTCTGTCACAGAAGCCCATTTCTCATACCTGCAGCGTGAGCTCGGTGTCCCTCATGCTGCACTGATCACTCTGAGCTCAGCCAGCATCTGGATCTGCCCTTGAAATGCTGCTTTGTTTTAATCACATGTTTTTATTTCATGAAATAGACCTAAGTATCCTGAAACTAAAGGAGTATTTTTTCATTCTGCTATAATTTGTGAAATAATGAGACATCTTGGTCTGTTAACTCCTCTTAAGTCTCACCACAATGTTATGCTTTGACTTCATTTGTGGTTGCAAAATATTTACTTTTCTCTTTAGCAGATTATATGAAGCTGTGTATTTTGTCTTGGGAGATATATACATATATTTATATATATTTAATCTCAGTAGAAGCTGTTAGTAAAACTATTTTTGTGCTCTGATCTGGTTTTGCATCCTCTTTGAAACTATTTACCAGGATAATGTGAATTTATTTGCTGATGTGATTTTTTTCTCAAAAAAACCAAAAGGCTGACGTACTAATAATGTGGATTTTTTTCACCGTGCAGGTCATATGTACACAAATAATTCCTCACTTGTATGGTGAACAAATTCCCCAAACAATTATTTAGTAATATCAAACCTTCTCTCATTGGAGATTATAAATGGAAGGTGGTATTTTTAAAATTGCCAGAGGGAGTTAGGATCATAAGCCTTCTAAAAAGCCAGAGTGAGTTTTCACTAGGTCAAACTCCAGAATAAAGGAGGCAGTACTTTCTGCTTAGGATTTAAACAGCAGAACACTTGGGCTTACTTCCCTTCCTTTTCCATCAACATCCAGTCATCAAAAACCTGATCATCACTCACGTACCAACTGAGCTGCTAGCCAAATAGAATTCAGACAGTGGAGATCCAGTACAAATCTGAATAAGTACAGCATTCAGGACACTTCTGATTCCTCATTTGAGCAGGCTGTAGTTACACTGCTGCTTATGCAACAAAACTGTGAAGTAATTAACAATTTAATTAAATATTTTGTAAGAGGTTAAGATATCCTTTGAGAAAAACAGTTGTGTATCTAGTCATAACTCTCTGCCCTGACACCTCCAGTGACAATTCAAATCTGACTTCCTCAGTGTCTGGGAATGCCCCTTTAACCAGGTTTTCCATGGTAATTAGAGACCCCCTCAGCCAATTCCTGTCTCTCTTCATCCCCTATCAGCTCAGTGCCCTGATGTCTCCATCAGTCTCATTATCTTGGGAATTTCTCTGGTTTCCCTACAAAGTCCCTGCATTTTCACATGTAGCTTTTTCCATAGATGGTATTTTCCTTGCTTATACTGAAATGCAGTTTAATGTTCTCACCATGGTGAATGTTGCAGACTTCTGGCAGGATCTTGATTTTTCATGGCTTGTCAGTCTGTAGGTGATCTGCAATTCCTGTCACTTAGCTTACATTTTCTTTCTGCTTGACCTGAAACACTAGACTTAAGAAAAAGCAGGTTTTCAGAAGTCTTTAGGCACCTAAAGAAAGGCACCTTTTTATGTTAAAAAGGGACTTAAATAAATATCTAATTCCTGTTGACTACCAATGGAAAAGTACTTAAAATATTTAATAACTTCTAACAGTTTAATTAGCTGCTCCCAAGTGTTGTAAAGTCCCTAAAACCACTTTTGGAGATAACAACCTTTCCTTTTAACTTGTGCATTTTTCCCAATTGTGGAAGCAGAGAAAGGACCCAGAAATAAACATGAATTATATACGCTTTAAAGTCTCTCTGTATTGGAGAAGGAGGATAAAGGAGGGGTTTGCTGTACTTTCTGTTTGTGGACCTGTACTGTCTTTGAACCCCAATTCCAGCAATCGACAATCTGCGAGTGGGAATCTTTATACTAAATATATTTATTAAGGAAGAGACTCCTAAAAAAAGAGAATAAATTCAAATTGGGTCTAAACTCTTTTTTTTGGTGTTTTGGTTTAGGTTTTTTCCCCAGTACTTAGAAATAACATAAATGCCTGACCTTTGTTTTCATTCTTATGTGGTTTTCAGGCAATTTGGGGAAGGGAGGGAGAGGAGGGAGGAGTGAAAGGGAATTTTTAGTTTATCCACAAGACACATCTTGGAGAAAGGTGAATTTAGGAAACAACAGATTCATATGTCTTCCAAATGCCTCGGGGTTTTTGAGTTTGTGAGGGAAAATGTGTTTTATTGCTGTCTTTGATACCTACTACTTTCTCCTAGTAGAGTCCCAGGATTTCTGAGACTTATTTTACACAGGAGCCACAAAAGTTGGATTCAATGGGACAATCTGACACTTCTCTTGCACCTCCAGGTGACAAAAGTCAGTTTTGCTGAGAAACCTGAATCTGGTGATTCTAAAGCAAAAATTAAAATCTACACTTAAAGAACTTGAATACAAGCACTGAGATGATCCTACAATAATCACATTTTTATCAAAGGCTTTGGGGTCTAGCCAGGGATGAAATTCTACATAGTAATACATATCTAGAGAAAACATGCCTAAAAAAGTCTGGGCTAAGTGAAGCAAAACACTACATGTTCAGCCTGCTTTTCAAAGAGTTTAGCCAAGGCATCGTTTTCCCAGTGTTAATTTTCTTGGATTCAAAGAAGAACAGCAGATGCCTCCAAAACTTTTACCATGCAGTGCTTTGTCAGTGTACTCCAGAGGGCAGCATGGTAATACTGCTGAAATGGTCTACCAATGCATACAAGATTCCTCTGATTTTTCACATTAAAAATAAACCTTAAATTATTTACTAAGATTTTTACACAGAGAAGCCAGAAATCTACATTGGAAGAAATGCTATTTTGGCTTCTTAGGTAGCTAAATAAAGGGATTTATACGGAGATGAAGTTTAAATTAAAAATATTAAAATAATATTAAACAAAAATGGCTTTCATTGTCTTTTAAAAATGTTTAATTTTTTAAAGATTTTCCTGCTCAGCCTCAGTTTTGTATGAGAAAAATGTTAATATACTAACTACAAGTATAATAAATTCTGTATTAAGTGCTTTCTTCAAAGTCAAAGATATATATTAAACATCTGGTTGATAGTAAATTCCATAATTTTTAATATCTAAGTAAGGTAATTTTAAAAAAATCAAACTTCTTATGAAGTTTTACTTCACAAAATGTTCACTGTGCTCTTGGTGCTTCTAGATACTGCAGCCTAAGAAATTATTTGTTTTTGTGATTTATAAGTAAGATAGATCTTAATGTAAATAACAGTTCTTTAAAGGAGGGAAAAAACCTGCAAAGGGTCAATTACAATATTTGACAAGGTCATATTATTGGAGTGAAATGTTTCTCCCTTATCATGGTCCTTAGTATGTTAATCTGGCAGGTAATTAAAAGTGTGCCTATGTATACCTATAAGAAATATGCAGGTGCCTGAATGCTGAACAACTGAGAATCAGTTGCCAACAGCACAGCACCATTAGAAAACTATTCCTTGAGAATAATATTGCATAAAATTACAATAGGATCATTTTCCAAATGTTTTGATAAAGGGACTGCAGTATGGGGTACTGTTTAGGATTGGCAGGATTGGCCACAAAATGCTGAAATTAGGCCTCAACCTATCTGTAGCAGAAGGCCAGCAAGACAAATGGGACATAAATAATGCCAGCAAAACAAACGGGAATCCCTATAAATTGCCACAATAAAAAAGCTTACGGTGTGTTCATTGTCTTATTATGGATTTTATCAGGTTTTGTTGAGTGAAGTAGCAATTAAACTGAAGATGCTGTTGCAGAAACCATTTATTACCCCAGTGCCTACACAGAGCAGACTATACTGAAAGGGACCATGACTTGCATTTCAAGACGTAGTTTTGGCTTTCCCTTCAGTGGTTGTGAAGAACCTGGTATGAGTCTCTCACAAGTGATCTAATGAAGGCAAAAATTCTACTATTAGGTCAAATTTTTAGAATGTTGAGTCTTATGCCTCAGAGGGCCTGACACAGCAGGGGCCTTTCCCACACAATCCTTAGGTCATTTACGATGACTTCAATAATCCAATGTAGTCTTAAAGGAAGTCCTTGTGTTTGATGAGCTTTGAAACAAGCCTTGCAGTCCACAGGTATTATTCACTCTGTAAGTTTTTTCCAGAGTAGTTTAGACACAAGAAAACTTCCCAAGGAATTTTGGGGAGGTTACCTTTTCCTGTGTAAGTTTTAACTAATCAGGATCTTTGGAAGAAAAATGTGCAGATCACTTTTGTGCCAAGGCCTTTCCAGTCCTAAGCAATGTCAGGGCTTTGCCAACATGGAGCACCCAAAGATGCTGCAAGACTTTTACCCACAGTCTCCCCCAAAAGAAGGATGTATTTAAAGAAGGATTAGTCTAGGGAAATCAGTAATTATAATCTGTACATTATTAAGCTGAGAGAAAGGTTGGCTAAAGAGAGTATATTGCAAAGGAAAACACATTTTCTGCATAGAGACTTCCATGGTATGTTTTTGACGGTTTATTAACTTTTTCACCTAGACCTGACCATAGACATGGGGATTTTCTGGCTGAGTTCTGCTTCAACCTTTATCTATGTCCTGCAGGTTCAGCAAAGCTGCTTTCATTTCCCTTTGTCCACTTGCTTGCTGTGAAAATAGATTTTAATAGCCTAGCCAGGAATTGTAATTTGTGTCACTCAAACTGCATGCAAGATTTGCTGTCCATGTATAAATATGCATTAACCTGGGCAGCTACAGCATTGCTTCGCTCTGTAATAATTTATGTCTTATTCTTCCATGGGCATCTACAATAATCACAGAAGACATGTAGACACAAAAAAAGCGGCAGAGACAAATTGTGAAAAAACAATATGGTAAATATGTATTTAACTGACCCCTTCAGTTAAACAGCAATAAAAAAATATTCCATTATACAATAAAAGTAACAGTGTGGGTTGTTACAAAGAGTGTCAAGAAAGAGTGCTCTTGAAGGCATAACATTCCCTTCAGATATGAGATCTATATTCACCTCCTCTTATAAATATTTTTTATTTAACAGAGGAATAACCACTTCTTTGTATGCTTTTTTTCTCCATGTATAAAACTCACCCTCTGTCTGTTACACTAAATGAAGATTGTTTAGGACAGAGGCTGTGTAGAACCTTGTAGCAGTATTGGCTGATGGCAGCTGGGGCTGCTAAGTGCTGTGTGTGAAACAAACATTCTTGGGTTTGGTTTGATTTCACTGCCAACACTTCAGGTCAGCCCCTAAGCTACTTTAATTTTTAATTAAAGCACATCAATAATACCCTTTGAATGCTTGCATCACTGTTGTTTCCAGCTACATGCTAATTGATTTTTGTCCCCATTTACACAAAATTTAATTTTCTGGTTGTTATCTGGAGAATTTCCATAGTAATTTTAAGAGCTTTTTTTCCTTGCTGCTGTGGCTATGCTGACTTTCTCCAAAAGACACCTGCTCTGAAGTTAAATCAGACTCTTTGCCACCTTCTTACCCACTTCCCCCATGATTTCCAAAGAATAAAAGCATTAGTCATTGGCTTGTAATTATCTTTAATTCACTAGTACTTTCCTTGGACCAGCTGCATGAGGGACTGAAAATGGTGCAATGAAAAGACTGAAGCAGACACAGACAGCATCAGAAGAGTGAGCTACACACATTTATACACAACTGCACATGCATCACATCACAATTAACACTCTTGCCCCAAAGAAATTATGATCCAAGGCATTCTGCAAACTTTGAACAAGTGGTGTGTTGTCTGTGGTGCTAACTCTCTCAGTTCCTACCAAGAATCCTACAACATATGACATCTGCCTAAAATCTCATCTCTGAAAGTTCTAAGTCTTCATGAAAACATCCAGATTCATTTTAGGAAAAAAAAAGGGTTTCTGTTATTGCAAAGAAAAAGATTGGAAAACATGACACAAATGTTTCCTTAAGGCTCAGTAAACAGAAAGCGAAGTAAAAAATACCTTTTAAAAAAACTCTTCATTTAAAAATCAATTTTTTAAAACTTAAGGGCCAGCCTGATGATGTTTTAGTACTTCAGGTTGACAGAATTATCAGTGGGACCATTCACAGAGTATAAAGATAAAAATGTGCAATCTGATGTGATCAGATCTGGGCCTACAGGCAGCCTCTCACTCCCCAAGAGCATGTCATATGGCACTACTTCTAAATTTGGCTCAAATTTGTTTTGGTGAGTGCAAAATTTGTCTAGATCCAAAGCTAGTTCTGCATCTGCCATTTAAAGCTTTTTCATCTCATGTAGAAACCTCCAAATAAATAAAATTTAAAAAGAAGTTTTTATCTGGATGTAGATGTGTTTGTAAGTAAGACTGAAAGCAAAACAACACTAGGCAGGGATCCAGAGGCTGATACCTGAGCTGTAAACTACCACTGATCACAGTATTTAGTAAATTAACTAAAAATACCTACAGTGGATTCACTGTCTGAAGTCAGATAGCATGCCCCCCTTTTTGCCTTGACTACAATTTGTGCTCATAAAGCCCTAGGGAATCAAGATAAATGCAATGGCAGAAATTGAAAGGGATCATTTCCTTCCTCTCCAACATTTTCCATATAATGTTGGCAGCTCAATCTGCAAAGTTACAGTTAGCAAAAGAAATCTTTGACAATGACTGTGTGTCTCATATTTCAGCCCCATCCTTCCCCTTTACAACTGTTTTTGCTGAATCACTTTTTATTTGCCACCTGGAAAATGCCAATGCCCAAGATAAGGATACACTGTGCATGCAGTGCATCCCTTAACTCCTTCCAAACTCCAGAAAACTCAGAAAAAAAGGGTGGAATTTGCTCATCTCTCAATAAAAGCACAAAATGTAAAGACCAAAAGAAAATAACTGCCAGGCAGAAAAGGGTTCTTTCCCTTGAGCTGCTAAAACACAGAATATCACATAAAAATTCCCCTCCCCCATCCTTTCCCAAGGGATTCTTCCTTCTGTGAACATGTTTAGCTCTGATCAGAGGGGGAATGTCACCTGAGGGAAGGCCCCTCTGCAGTCACATGAGGGAAAACTATTGTCACCTGAGGGAAAACTATTGCCACTTGAGGGAAAGCTGCTGTGGGTGAGGGAAAACTACTGTCATCTGAGGGAGAACTGTTGTCACTGAGGGAAAACTGCTGTCACACAAGGGAAAACGCTTGTCACCTGAGGCATGTGGTGGAGAGCAGGGAGGGAAACACTTCTGGCAGGCCACATTCCCAGTAAGTTTCTGAAATACTTGTACAACGTAGTGTCTCTTCTAGATGATGGGGTAAAGCACAGGCAGGGAGGATATAGAAAGGGGGTGTATTGTCAAAAATAAAATGTCGTTCTGAAGGTGAGAAAGCTTAGAAACCAGGGGTGGAGCTGTAAGGCCGTGGAATGCAGTGTGCTCTCCTGGACATGAATTAGCAGGGCCTCAACAGCCCAAGGGATGTTTCTGGGACAGCAGTGAGTCTTTTGACAGGTTAATGGAGACAGAGCCACATTTCAGACATCTTTCTTCTTTACTGCACAGTCCCCAGGGCTGGAGGGCAGCTGTGGGATGGGATCCAGGGCAGGGCTAGGGGACGTGGATGTTTGTTGGTGGAAGCTGTGTGGGCTCCTGGGTGAGCTGGGACTGCTGAGGCTGCACAGACACTCCTCCAGCCTCCACAAAAATCTCTGCTTAAATTTTAAGATGCAGTTTTGAACTTCAACCACGTGATGGCCACAATTTAAAATTCCATTCCTAATAATGCTGGTGGTGTAGTGGCCGAGATAATGAGACCAAAATGGATGTGGTCAGAAAACTCTCCAGGCAGCCCCACTCAGGGGGATGTTTGTTTGTGTAAATATTTTATACACAATACACAATTTTGATTGTGTAAATACTTATTTCAATACCTCTCTGAAACAACTGTATAATGTAACATGGAGAAGAGGCAAAGGTTTTATAGTTGAGGTGGCATTGCTGTGGTCCCATGGCCTGGGCTGTGGTGGCACCCAGAGCCTCAGCTCTCACAGCAGCTGGGCTATGACCACTCAGAGGTTTGGAATAAATGTAGCTTTGCCAATATATACTTGTACACAACATAATAATATAAAAATAGAAATATTATAATAACATTATAGCAATATAAGAATAGAAATATTATTTCACACAGTTTCTGGATTAGCTAATCACTGTCCCATGCTGTGGGACAGTGATTAGCTAATCCACCTCCTAATTTCAATATTGAAAGAAAACACATGAGAATATATTTTGAAATTTGTTAAGTGTTTAGATTTATAAAGAAATGTGGAAGTCTAATGGTAGTTTCAAATAGAAAAAGGTAAGACACTCCATGTAGAAAGTGGGTATAAAGTTGGGCATCTGAAGTTTTTCAGATTTAATTCATTATTAAATAAAAAATTAGATAAATCCAAACTATTTTCTTGGCTCTCGCAAATTTGTGCTTTGAGTCTTGATTGAGCTGTAAACCATTCTGGTTGAATGGCTCATAGTCTGAGGCTTTTGCCTGAGAAATGCAGACCTGCAGTGCTTTTGACCTTTTATTTATTTTGAAAGTATTAACCTTCAAATGATGCAAGAATATAATCTTAATAGGTGCAATTTCCTCTTGCAAATTTCTTCTTACGTGGCACATAAAAATGTTGTGGGACTGACTGTCATTGTTTGTACCAAAATTCTTTTGCTACTACCATAACTTCAGGATTACAAGGGCTCATTAGCAGGATAATGGCAGTGTTACTTCAAACAGCATGGTTCCTTTTAATTATCTTGAGACAATCTGACCTTCTTTAAAAAAAAAAAAAAATCAAATAAGTTTATTGTTGCCAAAAGATCTTGGGAAATAAAAGGAAAAGAAGCTGCGATAGTACTGAATTTTTAAAAAATCAAACAAAAAAACCCATATATATTTCTGCTAAAATTTGATAAGATCTGGGAAATTACAAAACCATTCCTCTTTGGATTACTTTAAAGTTTCTTGGGTTTTTTGTTGTTTTTGTTTTTTGTGTTTTTTTTTTTTTTTTTAGTT
>VZRH01003911.1:333336-422786 GCA_013397555.1 Urocynchramus pylzowi | reverse complement strand
TTTTTTTTTTTTTAGTTTTTGTTGTTGGTGGTGGTTTTTTTGTTGTTGTTGTTGGTTTTCTTTTTTTACTATAAAGTTTCTTGGTGGTATTTTTAGACACTGGAATATTTCTTTTAAACTTAAAAAAAAAGTCTGTTTAATTTTTTTTTAATCAGAAAGTTGTTCAGCAAAGACTTTGACAGAGTCTCCTGAAAATTCACAAGGATCTNCTTCAGGATTACAAGGGCTCATTAGCAGGATAATGGCAGTGTTACTTCAAACAGCATGGTTCCTTTTAATTATCTTGAGACAATCTGACCTTCTT
Organism: Urocynchramus pylzowi; assembly: GCA_013397555.1. Lineage (NCBI taxonomy): Eukaryota > Metazoa > Chordata > Aves > Passeriformes > Fringillidae > Urocynchramus > Urocynchramus pylzowi. Next base: position 422,482 of record VZRH01003911.1, on the reverse strand, counting down.
TAAAAAAAAAAAAATCAAATAAGTTTATTGTTGCCAAAAGATCTTGGGAAATAAAAGGAAAAGAAGCTGCAATAGTACTGAATTTTTTAAAAATCAAACAAAAAAACCCATATATATTTCTGCTAAAATTTGATAAGATCTGGGAAATTACAAAATCATTCCTCTTTGGATTACTTTAAAGTTTCTTGGGTTTTTTGTTGTTTTTGTTTTTTGTGGGTTTTTTTTTTTTTTTTTGTTTTTGTTGTTGGTGGTGGTTTTTTTGTTGTTGTTGTTGTTTGGTTTTTTTTACTATAAAGTTTCTTGGTGGTATTTTTAGACACTGGAATATTTCTTTTAAACTTAAAAAAAAAGTCTGTTTAATTTTTTTTTAATCAGAAAGTTGTTCAGCAAAGACTTTGACAGAGTCTCCTGAAAATTCACAAGGATCTAAAAAATTAAAAACTTGAAGGATAACTACAGTTTAATTTATAGTGCTTCAGAAATTTTGGGTTGGAATTTGATTTTATGAAAATCTGGTTCATTTCGCTGACTTCTTCTGTTCAACTCCATGTGTATGTGAAATGATGGGCAAGGAGAACTATTTATTGTTCATTCCTAAATTTTAATTTCTTTGAATCTTTGATCAATAAAATCAAAAATAACCTGTCCTCACTTTGACCACTATGAGTTCTAGTAGTTGCTCATACTTCATAATGAATACAAAGAAAACATGCTGCAATTATTGCTATCCTTTGCCTTCTTCTTTCATTCCTTTTTTTCCCTTTCCTCACCCTCCAGTGTGACTGTGGCATTGAATACAGCTGAGACAGAGCTGGTTCCAAACTCTGATACTTATTTTTGGTTCCTTAATTTTGGCAAAGAAGGGACACTTAATAGGTCTGACATTCCCAGCTAGGTGGTGATTGATCAAAAGTCACCACAGTCAATGTTGTTATTTTTTTCCAAATTTGTGTGTTATTCCCTAGGAGTCCACAAATCCAAAGCAATTAGTCTGCCTTGACAGGAATGATGGTGGCTAAATCAGCATCAGAAGTGAAGGCATTCTGTGGACTTTTCTCTATCTTAAGTCTGCTGCAGCCTAATTTACGAAATGAGAAGGTAATGCCTGTTTTATTTAAAGTACATTATCTGCATGATGCCAGCTGCACGCTTCAGGAATGTGACATTGTTAAATGAGATTTCCACACACCTGCAGGAATGTGCAGACACTGTATTTATTAGCCTAGTAAACACACAATCTTTTATCAATAACACCCAGTCTCTCTCTCCATTTCTTCCAGTCGTGTGTCTCTGCCAGCCTTGTTCTGAGCCGATGCTGTCAGGTGAACTCTCCAGAGTCTGCTCAGCTGGAGCTGGGAATACCAGCCAGAAACAGCCAGCCCAGCTCAGATGCCCCTGCTGTCAGTAAGTGCCTGTGGAAGATACACACAGCTCTTGGTGCTGGGATTGAGCTTCTCCCCTGGAGATGAAGTTGTAACTGGCGTGGGACAGTGGGAGGCTGGCAGCTCTCTGGAGAGGCTGGTTAGTGAGGATCTGGGTGGCAAATTCAAATATTCAAATGTAACATAAGGTGCTAATCCAGCCTTAAGCCGCTGAGCTACTGGGTACTTTTATGTAGCCACTACCTTTCCTGTGACTTGATTTCCCCATCTCTGAAGTAGAATCATGCTGCTCCTGAATTGGAAAGATTAGATATTCTAAATAAAAAACATTATTGCTCTTATTGGCAGGGAAAATACCCCAGCTGGATTTCATAATGTTGGTAATACACTCCTGAATAAGGTTATGCTGCAGGTATTCAGTGGGTGACATTCACCTTGGCACAAACTAGGCTTATGTGGGACTGATGAAATTGATAATATAAATTTGCTTCATACACATTTCAGTAATTCCACTTTGAATCTGTGGAAGATTCTCTGTGGGTTTTGATCAGGTCCAGAATATTGGACACCTGCCAAAACTCTGTCAGAACTTATTTTCCTTCATTTGGACATGTACAACTACTCAGAAAATTGAGAATGTCCATTTTGGTCTTACCTCAGTAGATGCAGTGTCTCCCTAATTCTGATAACTGTATTTGGAGAATATGAGGTTATAAATGAGCCCTGAGAAACTGTGCCTGCAGGGTTAATGAAAAGAGTAAATGAGTCTGGTCTGGTACTCAGCAAAGCAGTTTTGCATTGCCTGCTGCAGCTGGTAGACTTCCAGGAGGAGCCAGAAAAGGGGAAACTCAACTTTGTTTAGGCATACAGTTGGATGTCAAAGGCATGGGAGCCTGGAATTTCTGTCCGAGTTTTCCTGCACAGTGATAGGCGCAGCAGGACATTGCTTTCTTTGGATGTCAATGTCTGACTCATTCTTGACTGAGCCTTAGTAAAGCTGAATAATTGATGCTTCAGAGAAACAGGGAGCTGAAAGTTGTCTGCTGAGGTTTGATCTTGAAGGTAGTGAAAGATTGTATGTGCATTATTTGAACTTCAGGAAGGAATGAAAAAAATGTTATCTAACTGTAGTGTTGAGTCATCTTAGCCTGGTAAGTGTTAGCAGCTGCTTAGGTCATCTGAAAGACTGGGAAGGAAAATACTGACTCAAGAATTTGTACTAGGGGCTTGGATTTAGAAGTGGAGATCTAAAGGAGAACATTATAAACAGCAGCTGCTTTAAAAATAGCCTCATTCCTTTGCTTCTGACAATTGCATAAAGTCATAGGAAATCCTACCATAGCTAACCCTTCTAATTTTTCAACAAACAATATTCACATCTCTGTTATTTTCTAGCCTAGTTACGTTACTTAGTGCTTGTTTAAGAAAAGCTTGGTTATGTATTCTTTCCTTAAATTGGCTTAGTTTCAAGCACAAATTTCATATGCATCCAAGTGATTTATAAACCTAATCTGATTGAATCACTCCTGAAAGTTAGACCTGACATTTTTACAAGTTTTATCTGTGGGCTATTGCTAAAATGAATCTGAATATATTTTTTGAATTTGGCTGAAGGTCTCAAGAACCTTGTGAACTTCTTAATAAATAATTCTATTCTAAGTGTGAAAATATTAATTGACCCTCCCTTCATATGATGACAGCAGTATGGCTTACCCTTGGTGATGGGAAAAGTTTGGAAGTGCTTTGACAAAAAATTTGGAAAATGCTTCAGCTGGGGCTCTCAAGGCTTCACTTACTGCACATTCTACTGTAATTCTTGTGAGGTCCACTGACCAAGCCCTTTGCCCTGGGCCTTGAGCACAATTTGGAGTGTGCCTGAACACTTTGTTGCATTCTAAAAGAGTCTCCAAGTGGCAACTACTTCACCTTTTTGCTTTTTGCCTTCCCCCTGAAATAGAAGACACACCATGTTCCATTGCTTCTTCATTGCAGATACATGCTGCATCTCCAGCATGCCAAGATCTGCTCTATAAAAAAGTTGCAAATAGCTTGAATGTGGGAGGCTTTTCTTTACCTATGCTGTGAAATGATTTGTCTTCTATCAGTTCTTTGCATGAAGCATAAGAAATAAAGATTCACAGCAAAACAGGTTCTCTTTGGATTGCACCAGAAAATCTTTCATTCAAACAAGGGACACAAAGAAATTTCCACCAGGTTCCTTTCTCCTCCCTTCTCCTTTAGCCTATTATGTATCCAGGGGATGAAAACAGCCTGTCACTGGCAAGAATTGACCATAGAAGGTCACACTTAAACCCCTGAGACTGTAATTATTTTGTCTCCTTGCTTTCCAACACTGCCATGTGAATGAGGTCATGGTATTAAGTAATTCTAGCTGCTTAATATCTTCATTTTATGTCCTAAAGGACTTCTGGCACTTGAGCATTGTGTTTGGGAATTATTAGATAGGAATATTTTCTTGAGAATTTACTGACATTTTTGAATTTATATCCTTTGTGTTTCCCGTCTTTAAGTTATTATTTCCTCCCAATAATACAAATGATCCAAATGTCAAGATTCTGTTTCTATGTGTTCTACAATGAGAGTGGGGGGCAGAAATCCCAACTCATTGATTTCAATTCAAAAAGGTAATACCCTCTTATAAAAGCTGTGTTATCTTGGTCAGATTCCAATGCAGAAAAATTAATCTAGGCACTTAAACTTTTCCTCTGCCACTGTGCTTAATATTTCTTTCTTTTTTCTCTAAAGTGTCAGGAAGTGGTGCCGAGTTGGCAGCAGTATATACCATCCCAGAGGAGGCTGTAAAGTAAGTGTTAGAAATGTTTAGTCCTGTCTATAAAAATGAGTTTTACTGAACTCTAAAGTGGTAACAGAACTGCCTCTTCTAGCAGTTTTTGTGGTTATTGATAGATGTTAGTGCATTAATCATGTTCCAATGGAGATTTAAATTCTAATCCAAACTCTCTGGCCAAATTGAATGCGTTCTTAATCTTAGCACTATCTGATAAGATTTCCATGAACTCCTGTATGTAGAATGAAATTTACCACTGCATAAATAAGTAGGCTTGTGGAAATGGTTATTGATTAGTATAACTGAATATTGAGGAGGAGACCTCTTTTTGATGGAGACCTTGCCTTGAAGATTCATGTTACAATTCATCTGTTCACTTGTTTCACCACAGAAGTTATTGTAATTAAGGTATCTCATACACTAGAATAAATTTAAGAGACTGTGTTAAAAAGATGGCCCTTCGTCAGAATATCAGAATTATTTCTTGTTATTCCTTCAAAACAGAAATGTTATGATTTAAATAGTTACACTGCATCTAATTCTCATGCAACATAATTGTCAATGTGATAGTGCTGATATTAACAGAATAATTTAACTTATTGAAGGGAACATATATCTGTATATATGACATATATCTGTATATATATTGAAGGGAACATGTATCTGCCAGGAGTATTGCAGCCTTTACTGCTGTCCTGGTAAAGAGGAATTGAGAATTTTTCCTTTTATTAAGATGTAATTGCATTTTAAACAAACATCTACTTTTTGAATATCATTATATTCACGAGAATGACTGCTTTAAAATATTTTTCCAGCGTTGTTGTGACCTCCCAAGCTTATTGTCAGTATTTTATAGTTTTTCTGAGGGTTCAAAATGCCACTGGAGGACAGATGACACATTTCAGTGTACCCTTACCATCTAATGTGTTACTTTCTGGTCTCAGGTTGCTTTTCCTTGAGCAGTTGGGCACTATCAGTTGTCGGTTTCCCCTCTATTGTTTCTTTGCTGCAGAAGCTCAGCAAGTAGGAGATGACAGAGTAACTGTGCTGCCTCTGCCTGGGGAGCAGGAGAACTCTGATAGGGATATAAATTATTGGAAGAGTGTCCATCTCAGGAATTGCAGACAGACAGAGCAGCTCTGAGGAAATGCAAACTGTCAAAGATGGTTTGTTTCAGCTGAGGCTTGAATAACAGCAGAAGTGAAAAGGAGCAAAGCACACTGGAGTCAGTATATGTAAGTATTCTCAAATAATTTCTTAGTTCACTTACCTGATGAGCAGATTACAACATGCATTTCTAGACACTACTTTTCATCTTTGAAGAATGAAAATTGCATTTCATTTAATGTGATGCATGAGCAGATTATTTCTTTGCTGTTCTCTAAGTATGTAGAATATTTTATATGAAGAATGGAATTTGAAGTATTTTTGGGGGAGAAAACACTTTTGTTATGCCTTCCAAGTAAATGCTACTGTTTTAAACTGAGTATATATTGATACTATGATGTGTGTTCAATACCTTTTGAATGGACATACTTGTAAACCAGTAATCATATTTAAGACTGGGTGTCCATAATGTCTATTTATGGAACTGTTTATATTTCTACTGTTTTCTTCAAGAGACAGTTTATGGGAGGGTGTTAATAGCAATAATTTACCTGCATTTACACATGAGCAAACCCATTACTAAAAACTGGCAACCTGGAATGAGTATGCATAGAGTTCATGACAGTCCAAGACTGGGGTTTATTTTTAAGGAAAATTTCTTATTTCCTTTGATTCTCTGCAAAAACGTAGGGGTTGGGGGTGTGTGTGTGTGTGTGAGTGGGTGTTTGTGATAACAAAAGAAAAAGTAATTTTGGGCATTATCAAAAACTTTAGGGAACCAGTTTTGAAAAGAACCAATCAATTCCAACCAATGGAATATTAAGGAAGCTAATTAAGATTAGGTTGCATTGTACTGCACACTCAGACTGCTATGACACATGGAATAAAAGAGGATCCTTTGGAATTTCTGAAACCTGGTTATTAACCTGCAGTTATTTCTCAGTATGTTTTCCAAGCACTGTTTATTAGCAGCAGATTCAAAGCTCATGTGCTTTCTATAGCAACAGCACTTCAGGTTTTTAGAACATTTATGTGGCACTGCAACAGGCTAGATTTTTTTCATGTTTCATAAACTGATTAAGATGCCTTTTGAAAGTGAAAAAGAAGGATATAAGTTTGCATGAATCTGTCTTCTCTGAAAGACTTTGATTAGACTGTCTCTTGTCAGAGGCTCTAGATAAAGAGTGATTCATGTAGCCAAACAGTTTCCACAGCACTTACCTAAAACTTTGTACTAAGCTCAGTATAAGCAATGACTGAAGGGTAGCCAGTAATTCACTGAGGAATTAATACCCATTTCCTTTTTTTTCAATGTGATGGCATGTCCAATTACACTGAGTCTTTACTGCTAATCTCAACAGGTCCTCTCTTGCACTTCTTACCTTTATTGTTCCTGCAGCTTTCCTAGTGTAGACTTAGTGGATGATGCTATTAGATGTTGTAAAAATAGGTTCTTACAAGTACTTTCTGCATTTATAGAAAAAATTGAGGACTTCTTTTTCAGCCAAACTGAATGATGACAGAGAATTTTCCCTATTATTAGGACTGACTAGAAATCCTTTCCCCTAAAATCAAATCAGGTTTGGTATTTTTACTGTGAAATCCAAAAACTACAGCTCTTTTTAGGTTTTAGGAGAAACTTGGTCTCCCCTAAAATAAGACACATTATTGTTTTAGTGACAACAAATTTCCCCACAGATTTACGACTGAAAAAGTTCCTATATAAATAGTATTTAGCAATATTTAGGATATTTTGCAGAGTTTGGTCCATGCAAAATTAATGTTGAACTCTAAACTTTTTTTTAAGTGTGTACCTATAGAACAAGTCAATGCATTCAGCAAAACTGGGGAATACATGTAAAAAGCTTTTTACAACAACTATGTTAATTTTGTGTTAGCCATAAACTCAATAATACTTGATGTAGAAAACTGATTACTCTCTAAGGTGAAGGAATTGGGAATTGCTAATCTTTTGATTGCAAGATCTACTGTAATTATCATTGCAATAGTATTCTTGTGGACTCTGCATTTATCAAAATAAGAAAATATCAGTAATGATGATCAGATAGGGTTAAACTCACAACTGAATAGATTAAATAAGCTCTATCCAAAATTTAAACCCATTCTTTCCCCATTTCTTTCCTCTTTCTAATGTTTGTCAATGCCCTTTCAGTACCTCTGTTAGGGAGGGAAAGTCCTTCTGTAGGTGCCAAGTTTGGTGATGTGTTTACCTCCAGTTGCAATGTTCCACGTGCAGCTGAATGTACCTTGAAAAACACTTCAGAGACTTTAAAGCTTTGTTTGTTACATAACTGAAACTATCAAAACTAGGAAGTTTTACTTCATAGTTTTGGGGTTTGTTCTTTTTTTTAAGGTTTATTGTAATCTGAAGCTATCATATAATGCAGGGAAAAATCCAGATCCTCTATGAAAGCAAAGATTAGGTTAGATATCTGCAGCAAAAAAAACCTTTGTGGAATATTTTATTGGGAGATCAAGTATTTTGAAATCACACAGCTAATTAATTTCTCTATTTTAATATTAAAATCTATGCATCTGAAATGTGATGTCTCTCTAAGAAATAGGGGGGGGGGGGGCAGGTTTTAATCTCTTTGAAAAGATCCTTTATGAAAAATATTAAATTTTCCAGGCAGTACTTTTGAAAACAGGATTCAGGTGTGTGAGGTCGTTGGAATTGCCAGGATAATGATATTTCTAAATGTGTTTGTTTGTGATTCTGGCATAAATGATAGACTTTCACTAAACTTGGAGAAATATTCTTATGCTTCTGACTGTTTCAGCCGCCAGTGCTTGTGTGGCTCAGTATTAGCCAGCACTGGTTTGATTTGTGGCAGGACAAAGGTGAGAAGAGGAAAAGGGCAACCAGAAAACACTGATTGTAAATTTGTTCTTTTTCAAATAGTTAGAGCTACATTTTAGCTTAGTTTATTTTTAGGTGTACAACATTTTATCAACTGGAAGCCTTTGGTGAATCAGTGTGAAACTTCCCAATGGTTTATCAAAAAAACTAAGCAAAAAAAAGTTTTTCTACTATGTTCCCCACCCACTTATGCAGAATTTCTGCTTTGCAACCCAAATGTACTGCTTAAATGGCCCAGCTGATTATATGATTTGTTGCAAACACTGTTAGACCTGTTTAAGTGGCATTGGAAAAATGCAGGGAATATTGGAAAAAATACAGGCAAGGTAGCTGTGTTGATGCTTAATAGACACAAGAAAGTTTTGTATTTAAAACACAGCTTTTGATCCTTTTATGATATCTCTTATAGCCAGTTTCCAGCATTTGGATTTATTCATGAGTTCAGTAGTAGATCCTCTGTTTTCAACTTTAAAAAAACAGAGTGGAAGCTCATCGGAAGGTCAGATGAAAACATTCTGCAGCCTACAGCAGATTCTGAGCTACATGGCCTTTAAGCTGCCTGAAGTACAATTGGGAAGTGTGGGAATTGCTCTAGAGAAGTCATGAATTGTTTTGGCATTTACTCAACATATTCTAATTTGGAATAAAAGATGTGATTATAGAAGCACATAATAAGCATTCTCTCCTACACTCACAAAGAGTTTGTTTTCAAATCATTCTTTGCTCATGCTCAGATTCTGTGGCATTATATCAGCCCATGCATGTGCTCCAGTCAGGTTCCAGAAGGGATTCCTAAAGATGCATTGATTTTTTTCCTTCTAAATGAATAAACAAATAGAATTCCTACCTGTCCTACAAGTAGCATTGTTCTTGTGACAGCTGCTGTGCAGTGAAGCTGGATGTGTTTCAGGTGCAATGCCTTCCACCCCTCCTTAGAGTGCAGAAAGAGTGAAGACCACAGTTTATTTTTCAGGTGGAACTTGTTTCTCATGTTTTATGGAAGAATGAGAAGAGAAAACCTCATGGCAGGAGTTGGTGGGGATGTTTGGCCACCCTCCTACCCAAGCAAAATAACTGAATTAAGACCTTGGCTATGTTGAGTCCCCACTCTGTAAAAAGGGACTTGGTGTCACAACGGGATGAATCTAAATCAAACATGGCAAAGATAAGAACATATCCTAAAATTTTCCGAGCCATGATAAAATGCAGAGGCTTTTTTTTTTCTTAGCCTAAGAGAACAGTTAAAAAGTTTATTGCATTTGACAATTTTTTAAGCACCTTTGCAATCATGAGCAAAACTCTGTATCCGTTGGCATTGCTTCTTTGTGTCCTTCAGTAAGGGCAAAGTAAAATAAAAGCACAGAATTAAGCTCAGCAATCCAGAGCACTGATTCATGTCCTTTATATGTAAAAAAAATGATGCCTTCAGAAGTTCAAATTTATATTTTCTGAAGGCATAAGTGACTATTCTGCTTCTATCCTTATCCTCGTATTTTTCAGTGGCTATAAAATGTGGTTATTAAATCTACAGTGTGTCTTCTGCAGTGGTTTCACTGTCCATATATAGATATCAAGACAGCTACAGACTACTTAATGACAGCCTTTTGGTCCAATGAGTGTGTCAGTAAAGGAAACCAAGCATTTCTCTTAATAAAATGGTTTTCAGCATCCTTGAGGACTCATTAAGTGATCTCTTTAGAAGTCATATTCACTGAGCTAATTAACATGACCAGAGTGTGCATTCCTTCCTTATGCTTAACTTCATAGCACCAAGAGGAAAACTCTAAGTAAAAGTCTTACAGTGACACTAAATACATGGATCCTTATAGTCTGTATTGGAATGCATGACACACTGGTGACAGTTTTAATAACTGTTTAAAGTATTTTGAAAGCAGCATGGACATAATTCAACTTAAGCTCTCACTTTCCCTCAACAGAAATACACAGGGAATTAAACAGCTTGGGCAAACAGTCTGGAAAGTTGCATTGAGGTTCATCTTGTTACATTTGGTGCTTTATATGTAATGGTGGTTTTACTCTGAGTTCCACTCAGTAAACCTGGGACTTCAGCTTTTTCATGGAGTCATAAAAGTTTGCAAGGCCTAACGTTCTTTATTGTGATAATCTACTCACCATGAAGCAAAGATAAAACATATGTAAGGGATAAGGATTGCTTTCATCACTCTTAAGTTTGGTATCTCAGAAGTTAAGAATATTAAAATATTAACCACGGGAAAAAATGTTACTGATGACTTTTTAAAATTTAAAAAACTGAAATATGAGTGACATGATTTATTCCTGAGGCACTTGCATTGAAGTTTATTGGCACAGTGACGTTTTTATAGCATCCACATGAATACTGCTCTATAGTATTGTCCTGTAGAGTTTAAAATCAGTAGTGACACTCAAGTTTGCTGTTTCCTAGGAACTAGTGTAATCTTGGTTTAGTTCATTGAACTATACTTGAATTATGGGAAGACAATAACCTTTGGTGATATAATTTTATTTTAATAGGATGAAAAACTAATTGTTGTATTCCATAGTGTCTGTGACTGGAACAGATGAATGGAATGAAGTTATTTAATACTGCCCACACAATTTGGGCAATGAGTTTTTCAGAGAATTGCACACCTTAAATATTCTATTTTCCTCCATGTCTGATGTGGTGCAATGACAGCCTGCCCTTCTTACTTTGCTTGAGCAGACATCTTGCTCCAGCTATGATGAGATACATCAGTGTAGCTCCCACTAATATTCCCTGATTTCTATCTTACTGCTGGATTATGTCAGTCTATCAGTCTGCCTCCATTTGGAGATCTCTCCATGTTTGGAGAGCTGGCTGTTGAACCACTAGTTGAAGCCATACTAATGTATTTCTTTAGATTAAACTCTTTATTAACTTTAAACTACCAGGTTCATATGAGAATGAATGGAATTTGGTAACTGAAAGAGCTTTAAAGGTATCATCCCTGGGAAAAAAGTTTTGAAACAAAAATGTGCAAATTAACGTAATTCATTGTGCATTATATAAAGATTGGCTTTCTAAAACTAGAAGAAGATGTAGGTCAAGTAACAGACTAATGATGTTCATTTGCAAATAATACTAATTACCAACTATTTAAAAGGACTAACCTGCATTGTTTTCAGTAACAAATTATTTATATATTTGGCATTATGGGACCGTAATAATAAAAATAAGATTTTAATGAAAATACAGATGTCCGTTCAGACTCCTGGTTATCGGGCATGTTCTGCCTGTGGTCATGAACACCTCTTTAAAGGACTAATGTACTTGATGAACGACCATGATTTAGGTGTTAAAGCTGACAATTAAAAAAAAAAAAGCTCAATCACTAGATCAGTACACCAAAGGTGAGTTTGCTATTAAATTAAATCTGGGACCAGAAGAACTGTCCTGGTTGTTTTCAGCACTTAAGTCATTCCATTTCTTATTTAGAATGCTACAGTCTCTGTGAATTTTATCAGAGAATGCTGCTTTATGGGACACTGTAGTTACAAATTACTGTCTCTAAAGCTTTTCCTACAGAGCAGAGAAGGGGAGAATTCAGCTATATGTTCCATCTTTACTACCACATTCCTTGGAATGTTCCATATGTTTACCTTTATCTCACTTCAGATTTTGTGCCTTTGTGGTTGCTGGCAAGAGCAGTTGAATTCTTTCATGCCTGTTGCTTTAATAAGAAATGTGAAGCCACATACACAGTAACATGAGAACACAGCAGCATGAAGCAGAAATAATCCCTGATGAGATGCATATCTTGAGTAGGGATTAGGAATGCTTTGCGCCCAACTCTTTATTTGGACTGTTACTCTGCAAAATTCCAAAAGGGGGCAATCTTACCCTCTGCTTGGAAGTCTATAAATATAATTCAACTGAGAAAATACAGTACACTACTTTCTAAGTTCTCATTTACCTGAGAGAACTGAAGGTTAGTGCAATGGCAAAAACATTTAAGGGTTTGGTTTTCTTTTTGAAAAGCAAGTTTTAAAAGTGACACTGGATTTTCAAACTTCATTAACTGCAACAGTATGAATACATGTGGTCATTTTCAAATTGTTATGGTTAAAATTATCTAATGCCCTTACTTAGAATGAAAATCATATTGTTGAGAGGGAGATGCATTAAAAAGTAATATACTTAAATGCCTTATGAACATAAGGCAAACATGCTTATGCTGGAGATTGAGGTAAAAACAGAATCTCAAGCTCATCCTCCTTTACCAGATGATTGGAGCTTACAAACTTGAGACAAAATCTCTATACTAGCTTGGAGGAATGAAAATTTTGTTTTATAATTTCTTACCTTTCTGTAGTGAAGTAGAAGAAATAGCTTGTAGCCATGTGCTTGCCATTAATTTGTAGTAAATTTTTTACTTCATAGAGTATTTTCTGCAAGAAGAATGCCTATTTTCTTTCTACGTGCTGCCTCAGCAATGTGTTCTTGACCCATCTTCTGTAATTTGATTGCAAAAATCATTTAATTCTACAAAAAGAAAATATTTCATGTATATGATCTATATGGATCTACTAGCCCCCCAAAATAGTTTAAACAGATATTAGAAAGCCAACACCAAGCCAGTATCCTTTGGCTGAACCAAATGGATGTTCAGAAGGAGGAGGAAGGCTGCAGAAAGCTGGTGAGGAGCATTCCTGCTGGTGACTGTGTGGCACAGGATGCTGCAGTCCCAGCCCCGTGGTTTTCCCTAGGCAGTGTGAGTATCCTGCCATGCTCTCTGGCTGAATGTCTGCTGCATGTTCAGAGCTCTGCTATCTCACTGAGAGCTCGCCACCTCAGAAATCAGGGAGTCATTTCAGGCCTCTGCTGAAGAGGCCTGGCGTGCTGCAAGGACAGACCTGGCACTGGGGTGTGTGGCTTGTTAGGGGGCAGGTGAGGGCTGTGCTGGGGGAAGGAAATGGGCACATACAGCTCAGAGGTATGGCTGAGCTTGGCTTTGTCTAACATTTAGAGAACACTTGTGATGTTTTAAAGCTATTCAACATTTTGAGAGACTTCTGAATGCTGATCTTTATAAACGGTCCAAAAACTTCTCTTTTTACCTGCGGTTCATCCCCATGACATTGGAGCTGGGTATCCACCCGTGATACAGCCAAATCCTAAAATGAGTCATTACTACATGGAGCCTGGCTAAAGCTGATAGATTACCTGTAGTTAAACGAAATTTAGTTTGTGATGTTTGGAATCTTGGGCTCCAGTCCATACAGTATGAATAGAGGCACAGACTGTCAATCTGTGTCTGCTGCAGTGACTCTGACCTCTGATTCACAGCCAAGAGGGAGGTGGTACAGCCACAGATCTATAAAGCATTATGGTTAAATATGTTTTCATGAGATGTATTTGAAGCAAAAAAAAAATTATAGCACCACCTTATTTTTATTGTGTTAAGCAGTATACATAATCCTTTTTCTTCTTTTTTTTTTTTTTTTCTTTTTGCCTTGCTTCACATTCATATAATGTAGACTATTTTAAATTCAGCCACATTTTTCTCCCCTCTAGAGAAGATGACCATACCAATTGCCTCACTATCTGTTTACATTCTGGAAAGAGTCATTTGGGATTTTCTCTTTCTGAGATAAACCTTTGCTTATGGTTTGGGTTTTTTTATTGTCACATCCATGGCATTTTAAAAGTAAATATAAGTACAAGGTTTATATTATTTTAAATGTATATTGTATTTGTCTTCCCAACACTGTGGTTTTTAGTACTGTGAATAACATAGTATGGAGCCAGCCTATTAAACAGCCTGTTTTTGTAAGGAAACTGTTAGTCCACCTACAATATTCTATTGCTTACTGTGTTCTTCCAATATGCTTAGCATTCCACAACCTAAATGATCATTTGTTGAACAAATTCATGCTTTTATTAGTCAAAATACAGAGAAAACAGAGCCCCCCTGTTTCAAGATATTTGCTAATGCACGGTTAATTATCACATATAGCTTACTATAATTCATTTTACAGGGAGACCTCCTGCAGGTAACATACTAGCAGTTTATGAAGCAAAATAACCTCACTATAGATTAGAACTGTTTCACTACTGGTCAGACAGTTGCTGCTTCTAGGCCTTCTCACTTCACATTGCTAATTTGAACAAGGCTTTATTTTTATATTTGTCAGCAGCAAGACTGTAGCATGGTTGTTAAACCTCTCCCAGGCCTAATTAGAGTAGCAATGCTAGCATTCATAATGAATCTCGTGTCCTGGGTTGGAGGAGGTAGCCATGGTGCTACAGTAGCTTCCTGGCAGACAGTTGCTGGCAGGTTTAAGGTAGCTTGTGGCTTGCAATATTAAGTGACTGTTGAAATTCATTGACTCCACTGCGGCTTATGTGTCTAGATGACAACAAGTTTACACGGTTCTTTTATAGTTACAGCAAATGGGTCCATTTAAATATTTATTAGGTGATTATGGTGATGTGAAATGGAAAAAAATTGCAAAGTACAGTATTGCATGTATAACTGTTTTAACTGTTTGTACAAAATAGGCCTGTGGTATCATTTGAAATTACAGCATCTTTTTTTCCTCATAAATATTTATAGCGTATCAGTAGCTAGGAATGCTAATTTATTTGCGTTTTGTTTCTTATTTAATTTGACAGCCTTTTGGGTAGCCATTAAATGCTCTCACTCTGATTTGAATAAAGGATATTTCAATCATCAGTTGAGTGGCATTTTGATTGGAGTGGGTGAAGTTCAGTTTTAGGAGTTCTTTTTGCTTTATGAGACACAGAAAGGAGTATTACCTGACTGTGCTTGATGACGGGAGCACCAGCAGGCCTGCTTCTCTGAAACTCTTACCCCTGAGCAATTTGTCATAGCTGCTGTATTAAATGCAGTCAGTTTGGTTTATTTTGCTCTTTTTTCTGGCTTAATAAAGGTGAAAGTAACACAAGGGCCAGATATAAATTTCTGCAAAAAAGCTGGGCAAGAGTTGTTGTAAAATATGATTATGACTTGGGTGATAGAACAAGCTATTTCAGGTATATAGATAAAAGGATTAAAAGCAGACAGAAGAAGAAATCCAATTCTTTGACAGCTTTGTAACTACTGTTTATTTTTACACAGCAACAGAAGAAATGGAAGTGAGTCAATCTCACTCAAGGGCATGAGATAACATGATGATATCTAGAGGTGTCCAAGCAAATATATACATTGGAAATGCCTTCAGTGATGGCACAGAAAATAGTTACAGTGAAGAGAAATCAAGCATAGTACAGTAAATTTAATCTGAATGTATGTGTGTGTGTCTACCTCTATGTGTAAAATTACACATAGTATGAGAGACTTGCTCTTTGTAAAGAGAATAATTATGCTTCAGCTGCTTTACTTACAGTGCTATCACTGAACTTCACTCTTGTTTAGATATTTAAATTTGCTGCAAGTGGGTGGCAGAACTTTCTGAATCTATATTTTCTAAAGAACAGAAATAAACAGCAGAGATAAATCTGAAGTCAGCTCTTGTCAGAGGAGGTGGAAAATGTGCATCATTGTCAAGTAGAGGCAGGGAACACCAGCTGGAGTTCTTTGACTGTTTTGAGATATTGACCAACATGTATCCACAGGTCTGACTTTTGCTTTGCTAATTCTGTACACATACTTTGATAGCTTCACATCAATTTCAGCAGGCTTGGAATACTTTCTATTTTCTTCTGCTGAAAAATTAATTCATTATTTGGGCCAATTTTGCAAATTTCACTTGAGAAAAGTGGTTACACAGCCTGGAAATATTGACAGCAACTTGAAATGGAGATGAAGAATTTTCGTACTTTTGGAAATGAGGTGGATTACTCTTCCAAACAGAAGAAGAAATTCTGAGAAGTAAAATGGAGACATGGAGTTGAATTAACTCTGCCACACAAAGCTAATGGAACACCCAGAGGCTTCCTTAAGACATGCTGTACTATGTCTAGGATTGGGATATAGTCTACTCACAGAGCTCAAGCTTGCATGACACTTTGTTACTGCATTAATGCTTATTTCATTACCAGCAGGAAAAAGCAAGATAGAAATCCTGTAGGCATATGTTTAATGCTGGGTTTAGCTCAAATTTGGTGCCCATATTCAAAATTGAGAGAGCTAGTGATCAAAGGATACTATTACAGTACCAGTATTAACAATTATGTATTACAGCTCAGTTGAGAATTGGGTGTTTGGTTTCTTTTCTGCTATGAGAATTCAAAAGATTAGGAGGTGAATTATTGCATGATTATTTATGATTATGAAGTTATTTATTCTCAGGCTGAAGAATTCTGTGCTTATCTCTGCACTAGTTCTGGATGAAGTTCTATGATGCCCAAGGTGGGAAGTTAAACATGCAGCTCAGAGCCAACATTCATTGATGTGAAATGAGGACAGTGGAAATGTGTCCTTGTGTGTCCACAACAGCCCTGGTCCTTAGGGCTGTCCATCCAATTATTTTCACAAGGACTAAATTCATTTAAAAGAGGATGAAGTGGCAGTGGGGGAAAGAACATTCCTTAGCTTTTTGAATCTGGAACTTCTGTCCTATGCTTTGCTCAGATTTTCCAGTGAGATCACTTCCTGAATGGGGTGTAATATGAATAAGTGTTCTGAGAGGCAGGTTCAAAAGCTGAGCACATGGAATTGGCCCAGCTTTGTCGTATCCCATCAGTGACAAAGCTGAATTTTGTTCAAGTTTTCCAATAAGCTCAGAATTGTCACACATGCAGCTTGAATGAGATTACCTAAATTATATATATTGCATACACTTTTTTGTATCAAAGAATCTGTGAAATCAAATGTTTGAAGTGTGCATTGCATTCATTACAGAATTGACTGTTCATCCAGTGCTGTAGCTTTCCCTTCTTCAGCTTTCTGCCACAACTTTGTGCCATCTGTACTCAATATACTGTTAAATCCTTTACTTTTCTGCAGTTCAGTAGTTGAAGCAACTATATTTTATAAATTTCTTAGAACTGTTACAGGTTTATTGTTATAATCCATGTTTATGAATTTCAATAACACTTCAAGGTGTGGATGTACTGTTTTCCCTACTGAACCAATATAGAAAGTAAGATGGAAACCTTGTTCAAGACACAGTCATTTAAATCTGTGTCTGAGTACAAAGTAGTGCTCTCATGACTGAGTCCCTCACCTGCTGACATTCCTTCTTGTGATCCATTTAGATGAGATAAAGAGGGGTGGGGAGATGGCAAAAAATCACAGAGTCATGAGACAGCAGCACTCACTGCAGATGGCAAAATAAAACTTCTTTTTACAGTATCAGGAGAAATTATTTCAGATAATCAGTAGTACAGAAAACTACATTCTGTCTCTGTGCATGACACCAGGAAATAAAAATCTATTTTTCAGTTGAATGAAATATACGAGGTCCAAGCGTTAAGATCTTAGCACTAGGACAAACTGGAAACTTTCCAGTGGAACATTTTTCTCTCAGCTAATGCCGGTTCACCAAAACCTAACACGTTGCATGAAAATGTCTATTCCAATGAAATTTTTGATGGAAATGTTCTTGGTTTGCTGCCAGCTCACCCGCTTTTCCCAGCTCCCCGGCATCTCACATGGAATAGTGCCAGAAAGTCAAGTTTCTTCACGTTCCTGGCCTGTTTGGCAGACTGCCACGAGGGATGGGAGTCTGGGCTCTCGAAAGTGGACAAGAAACCTTATACATGCACATACAACCGTACACATACTCTCACAGGTCATTTAAATCCTTGTCAGTTCATTCAAAGTAAAGGGGTTTTTTAAAATATTCTTTTAAATATGACCCTCCTACGGAAAATTTCTCATGTCGGAATTTTAATTCTAACTTGCAACTAAAAAAAAAATAAATTGGGGAATATGAAAAATTCTCCTTATAAGGTGAATACTGGTTCCTGTGCAACTGCGTGTTGTGCTATTGTCACTGAGGCTATGAACAGCTCCATCTGCCTTCTCTCTTTCTCTGTATAACAAGAGATACATTTGTAACAGGTATAGTGCTCACACACTTAACCTTAACAAAACAAGATAATATTTTTAGAGCTTTGTAAATATTTGTTTTAAAAATTCCTCCTAAGCCATTTTATATAAGGTAGGCAATCTTTCCTTGCTCACTAAGTGGACTGAGGGAATAGGGTTTCAATGTTTTTGCCTGAATGATAAACAGAAAATAGGCACATATACTGAAATTCTGATTGATAGGGCCCTGAAGCAGGAGCACTGCAATGTACTTTTCTATAGCCTCACTTCATGCACTGCAAGCTGCTCAGTTGCTTATAATGTGTAAGTAAATAAATAAGCTTCAATCACACTGTGTAGGTAATTTCTGACGGCGGAGATGTGTTCACATTTGGGACAAAAAAGCAGTTGATTCAAGTAGCCACTAATGAATTCCTTTTCTGACTATTCTTAATACCTTGGATTAGCATAACAAAGTCAGACTCTTTAGGACATCAGTACTTACTGCAGTTTATTTTTCAGTTGAGAAGATGGGATTTATTGTAATAATTCAATTTATACTTCAAGATTTCCCTGAAGAAAGGTTTCTGAGTAGAGTTTCACTTCTTGTAAATTTCCATTGCCATCATCAAATCTGAGCCTCACTACCAGTCTGACAAAAATGTATTGCTTTTGTAATAATGGGAAAATAGTAAATGTCCTGTATAGGATGCTAAAATCTCTATTAAACAGAGAAAATACCTATCTTTGTTAAAATAAGGGGGGAAACATTAGTATTTTGTTTTACTTTGGTTTTTTGGGCACTAACATTGTGTAGTAATGCAGGAGGCCACATTGGTGCTGTCCCTGACTCTTTCACAAATGTAATCTGAATTTGCTCTCCATGTCTTTTTATCATGAAGTGACAAAATGGGAATGCTCAGCAGAATGCTCTTGTATTAATGATAGCATTATTTACCCAAACACTTGTAAAAGGCTCAGATAAAGTTCACTGTTAGACTCACTAAACATTGATCTGTGGCGTTGAAGAATTTTATTATGGTGAGAATTAACTTTGAATGCTCTAAACATGCATGGGTTTGCTCTTGTCATAGTAATTACACTGAAGAAGATTCCATGGGTTGCAAGCAGCAGAAGAAAGTGGGTATTTATTGGCAGAAACTTTAGTTCAGTCATAAAACCCATTGTCTTCCTTGCTGAGGCTGCAGAGAATCCCAAGATCTTTTATTTGCATTTGCCTTGACATCACTCTATACGTGAGCAGGAGAAAATGGGATGAGTGTGTTTGTGTGTACACATATGCAGCAGGATTGAGCAATTCAAATTAATCCTCTGAAAGGAAAATAATACATGTAATTACAAATTTTTAAATTGGTTTCCAATTAAATATTCCTCGATAAAAATGATGCAATGGAAACCCATTAACAGTTGCTTTCTAATGTCCCTAAACTGAGGTCTGGGTTACACTCTCTAATCTCCTAATCTTTTGAAAAGAAGAGCAGAAAGGCCTCTCTTCAAAGCAATTCTGACTGCTTTATTTGACTCACTGGGGTGAGAGGAAGGCAGGAGGGCATTGCAACTCATATGCTGCAAATACAATTCAACATGTGCAATGAAGTGACAACTTAATTCTTCAGGACAAAGAGTCAGTGCTGGACTGGGGTATGTGAGCAAAGACATCTTATTACTCTTATCTGACTAGTGTTCTCTAAGAGCATCTCTAGTGTTCTCTAAGATTATACTCTAATCTGGCTGAGGGGAAAAAAGCTCAGCTGCCTGGAAAACAGAACACTGGCACTGATTTTCCTCAGCATCTACCTTGCATTAAGTGAAGCACAGCTCTTTACTGTAAGACTGAACTGACCCCCTCCACTGTTCCAGGCACTCACAGCTGCTCTCTGGTGGAAAAAGAAAATTCTGCTTTCCATACAGAAGCCCATCATCTTAGAATTTGAACTTTTGTCTGTTTATCTAAACGTAATGTTATTCATTTCTCTGATTGTTCTCTGGATATGTTAAGAGCCTTAAAGAAGTCTATGCTTGAAAATTTGTATCTGGATATAAGTCTTTGACCATTTCTACCCCATAATATTACACTATTAAAACAGGTAAATTCACAGAAAAAAAAATTGCACTGTGAGTATTTTGGGGTGCTGGCTTTGGCATCAGCTGAGAGAGAGCAGGATATGATTGTGCTGTGCAATGTATGTTGTGTGTATATTGTCAGAAGGAGGCTGATTTTCTTCATGCAAACAAAATGTTTGAGGTTAGACTCAGTGGATTTCTGTTCCCATGTACCAACCTTCCTGACAATTTCTATCAGCTCTTCATGTTTTAGGGCCTCAGATTTACACATCCTACTGTATGCCTTAATACCATGGAGGGTAAGATAAGAAGCAGGGCTTCCTAATTCCATGTGCTGAACTGGACTGAGCCCAATGGGCCTGCATAGAAGGTAGATTCTCAGATATTTGAGGGTTCAGAAATACGGCCAGTGCTGGGTCTGGGGACAGAAAGGCAGCAGGGCAGAGCAGCTACAGAAATCAGAGTTAAGGATTTGGGCTTGGATTTTTATAGGAGCCCATGTAAGTAAAGGCACCTCTCTTCTATAGCCCATCATGAATACCTGTTAAATGCTTATATTTGTTACTGATGATTTCTCTCCATTTGTTGCAGTAAACTAGACCTGTTTTCTTGATCTATCTCTCTGTAATGAGCTATCCTCATCCTCAAAAGCTGATTACAATAACTAAATTAAACTTTGTGCAGCAGTGTATTGTCCCATCAAATGGCACAGAGGAGTTCTACGGTCTCCATAGAGTCACCCAAATCAACTATTAATAGATGCATTTAATGTAAGAATTCCTCGGTGGTTCCATTTTTCTACGGTTTCAAGACATTCTGGACTTTTTATTTTCTCTCTGAAATTGTTGTGCTGTTTTCAGTACTTAAGAGACAGACTCCAAATGAAGCAGCCATTCCTAACCTATGCAGACAAAGGGAGTGGTTCCCTTAGCAACAGGAACCATGTGGAGGTTCTCAGAGAGCTCTCTTTTCCCCCTACTCATGTTTTCTTTTAACTCAACATTTTGCACAGCATCTTGCATGGAGACTCCGACAGCTGGGCTGGAGGCAAGCAGCTCTTCCAGCTCTGACTAACCCGTGCTCGAGGGGCAATTGTTCTACGCTCATCAGACAGAAAAAATGATAATCATGGGTAAGTGAACTGGCAGACAATCAGAGTTCACGCTGAGGAGGGGGAAAGTTTCCTGGCTGGCAACCAGAAGTGTCCAGCACTTCCCAGTAGGCATGTATGCTTGAAGCAGGGGCACTAGTGTGATGCTTGCCTGGCTTTCTGGTGGGACTGCATGTCTGCATTTAACATTTCAGGGGTTAGAAACATTAGTATAACTGGGTTCTATCCTTAGCATGCTACTGACTTGCTTTACAGTCCTGAACATCTCATCTCACCCTCTGTTTTCCTTCCTCACCCATTAAAAAAAGGATATATGTCATGCGGATCTCAGAAGGAGAGTAAAGTACTGGATTATATTGCTTGTCAAAATTGTATTTGCTTTTGAAGATGATGATAGGTATGCAGCACCTGAGATAAAGTATTGATCTTTTATTGTGAATTTAACTGAATTAACTTTCCTGTAGATAGATCTAGTTGCTTTTCTTCCCGGTACGGAAGAAGAGATGTGTGCATGTAATGCTTTTACATATATGTGCCTAGGTAAAAGAATTTCTGTATGCTGGTGTATAAGTAACAGAAATAGAGATGTTTATTTCCCTCAAAATAGCTACAGCATGGATAAAGTAATAGCTGTGATTCGGTGAAATCCAGCATACTATAAAATAATGAAATTTAAGCTTTGTATTGTATTCAAGTTAACACTTCTTCTGCTGTCCCTAAAGTGTTATGTATTACCAGAGCTCTAGCCAATCTCAGTTGGAAAAGCCTAATGCATAAACTCCCTAAGTTTGTAGTCATTTTACCTAAAAAGAGACATGTTAATTATTCCAATGTTAAGCCAGTTTATTTTATGGGGGACTTGCATAAGGGATCAATTCGTCTCTGTTTCTCCTAATTGGATGTGAAAAGTTCCTCTGGTCACAATTTTTCATCACATTTGAATTAAAATTCAAGCATCCAAGTTCATATTTCGACAAATTGTGCAGCATGCTGATCTTCTGGATGCAGGCTCCCATTGATTCCACATTCACAGAGTCTCAGTGTCGCAGTGAATGCATTCACCACTACAGGCAACTTAGTTCTTGTATTTCAGATGTGATTTGATTACTGCAGGCAAAAGCAGTTGCTGTAACTGTATGCGCAGAGCAGCTGCAGAAGTGTCACGCACCAGCTCCCCACAGTCCTGTCAACAAGGAACTGTCATTGCTCTTCCTATTCCTCGCCCAGCATAAACCTACAGATCCCCTGCTCTGTGCTGCACAGCAGCCAGCACCTCTGAGCTCTTCCTGGGGATCACAGGTGACAGCAGTCACAATACTCCCGTGTGCGTGGGGACTGATGATTTGTCTCTCAGCTCCAATTTAAATGAAGAAAATTTGCCATGTTTGCACCTTTATGAATAATAATAGGTTTTGTGTCTGAATAAAGAGGAAGGCAATAATGAGTC
This sequence comes from Urocynchramus pylzowi, assembly GCA_013397555.1. NCBI lineage: Eukaryota > Metazoa > Chordata > Aves > Passeriformes > Fringillidae > Urocynchramus > Urocynchramus pylzowi. Next base: position 399,701 of record VZRH01003911.1, on the reverse strand, counting down.
ACTGAAATGAATTGTTTCCTTTTTCTGTCTGGGATTATTTCTATCCTTTTATACCCTACTTCTAACAATACTGCTGCTTGAATCTGTGATACTAGCTAAGGTACAGGATTAAAATACTGTATGTTTAGAGCGTAGTGTTTGAGTTCCTAATAACAATATGGCTTGTACATTTTGCAATATATGAAGAAAATCCTGGGTTTAGGGTGTGGGATGTTTTTTACCAAAGATTTTAAGTCATTGCATATTGATCTTAATTACTTTCCCCATCACCATTTGGTATCTAGTTCTGCAGTTTTTCCTTGTTCCATGTTTTCATGTAGAGTTTATTTTCAATTTTCATTCAGATGAACAAAAATGTCAGTCCTTTTGCCAGGCTTGCGGTTAGAGATTTTGTATGAATAAGCCACAGAGAACACTTTTAGTAACTTTACATTTACTAAGTTTATCCTGTCATTGGCAATTGTTATACTGTAGCTTTTATCCCAGCATTTGAAGTACACTGCACACTTAAATGAAGCCTACCCAGAAATCTGAAGACAAGGTAGTGACACCAAGGGATCACTTTATTCAGAAACTAAGTAAATAAGAATTCTAATGATCTACAGAAGTGTTATCTTAGAAAAGGAAGCAAAAATGTAATGTAGAATAAGCAGAACAGATTGATAGCAACACCTATTTCATTTTCTTGATGCTTTACATATAGGGCATTAATACAGACTAAGCTGAAACAGGAGAAAAAGTGGATGTTAGTTTTAAAGACATGCATGATGACTGACCTACAGGAAGAGGTATGAGAAGATGATTTATGTGGCTGGCAGCCAAGGAGTTGGCAAAGTCTCATGGTTTTAGCAACAAGAATAATCTCAGACCAAATATCAGGATCTCACCATTTTTATATACTATATGATTTTCAACACCAAGTAAAAGCCAAGGCTTATAACATAATTCTTTGTTTAATCTGATTTACTCATTAAAAAATCAGCAGGTTAACTCCTCCAAGATACCTCTGGACACAAAGCAGATCATATATTAGGTTGTGTATGGCTTATGGCTTTTTATGTTGTAGTCCTGGAAAAAGGACTGGTGTGATGGCCTGGGGTGGTGCTACCCCTTGCAACCTGTTATCATTTGTCTGATCCTTCACTAAAATACATCACTACTGCATCAAGGTGGGCAGGGGGCATCCTCTTCTATAAAAGCTTTTCAATATCTTTTGTGGGAAAAGCCAGAAAACCTAGGAATTTTGAACGATTCCTACACAGGTGTTTTCAGTCCTGGAACTGATCTGGCTTTCTCAGAGAGTCTTGAAGGATTTAAGAAGCCAGGACCAGTGATCATATACAGTCTGTGGCTGTAGATACACTCCAAATACTTGGGTCATGTAAGTCTTGACTCTGGCTATTGTCTAATTTGCAGACTTTGTATTGTGGCTTAGAGAGATGCATGTGGATCAAATGCCAATTAGCCCATGGGACTAATGGCCCAGCTACTTGCTTAAACAGATGGAAGGTTTGAGAAAGGACAAGTCACCCCAAATCTTTCATTGCCTCTTCCCCCACCCCCCATTTAGTAATGTTGTATTGCTGAGCCATGCACAGTTCTTGCTGTAGCATTAGGTAAGAGCAGTGTGCTCTTACTGACAGAGGTTACAGCAGCTGTAAAAACACTGCAGCAATGAGCTTAGCTTGTTCCAGGCTGATGAGAGGACAAACTCTTCAAAGACCCATGAGAACACTCTCGTTTCTAAGGTGTACTAAATCCAGTGCTTTCACATCTTCATTCCTAATGTTGCCGTTGTTAACTCATTTATGACAAAATTTGCTATAATCCCATTTTGTTAAATTGATGTGTAGGCTTATTGGATGTGAGATAAACTGTACTGAATAAACAAGTAGAAAATTTTAGAACCCAAAGATTTATTTCACTGAAACATACATATTCCCCAGCAATTAAGATGTAAAACTAACAATGTGATGTGCTGAAAATATGAGTAGCACACATACATTTTCTAAAGTGCAAGAGTAGGTGGGACATCTGAAAGTGTTCAGCAAGGAGTTCGGATAAACAAAACTCATCTTAAAGTCTTTTCAAATTCATAAACATTATGCATATGAGAAGACAGATTAATGTTTGATATCGCCTCTTGAATGTTATCAAGAGAGTTTTAATGGACAGCTCTTTGGAGAACCAGTATTATTTCCTTATGTCCTGTTTCAATTAATTCTTTAGCCATGGATTTTGAGGAACTGTTTTCTTCTCTTCCTATGGCATGTCCGTTTTCCCTTTTTGTTTTTTGTTTGGGTTTGGTTTTTTTTTTTTTTTACCAGAAGAAAGTCCATCACTGATTTTGTAGCCTCCTCTTGTGACATATTCAAGGCTGTGTTAAGGATCATCTCATGGGTGATTCAGATTGGGTATGTTCTGTGCTAATAAACCTTGAGAGTTTGGAGTGCATTTTAGAAGAGTTCAAGATGAGCTTGAAGCTGTTGTCTAAACTTGCTTTCCCAAAAGCATGTCAGGAAGGCACACAGAACAGCTCCAAGGTCAGTGTTTTTGTGTCCTGCCTTACAGCAGAGGCTGAGCTAGGAAAGATGGAAATCTGCAGAGGGATCCTAAAACAGTCCTTTCTAAATATTTTAAGGCTAATGTTTCCTTTTCCTTTTGTATCCTGACAATATTGAAATTAATGATCTTTGGATTTAAATTTCACATGGGGTCAAGCTGAGAAGATGTACCTTGACTCCAAGTTTCTTCTAAATGCTAAGTTGCTGCAACTTTTGTTCCAAGCTAATCTTTGTGTGACTCATATGGCAACGCTCAGCAGGCCTGGGCTCCTGAAGATGTTCCTTTGAGGTCAGCAATTGTCTCAAGCAAATATTTGCTGCTTCATAAATCTCTGCTTGTATAGGCCAGATTCTATAGCCTCTCTTTTGGGCAGTACAAGCTTATACAACAGCCATCATGCATCACCAGGGGAGGAACAAATTCTTTTAGAAAAGGAGTGTAGATACTCAGACTGAAACACAATGTTTTTTGTAGCCAAACTAAGTTTTAGATCAGTCAGATTGTCACTTGAAATAGGTAGAAATTTCAGGTCCAACATTTTAATGACTAAAGTAACATGTTGTGGGAGTTGACATATGCAACCAGCGCATGTTTGAAAAGTGAAGAAGTTTTAAATATTTCACTGAATGTATGATTAGAGTGGTTGGGGAAGTTTATGTAAGAATATTTATAATTATAACATATTTCAAAAATTGTTATAGTGAAGTGTATCAAATTCATTCAGAAGTCAATGTTGAGTCAGAATTCCCACTTAGCCATTTGTATCTCTTAAACATATATATATATATATATATATATCTCACTAGGCATTTTTTATATGGAAAATTCGATCAATGATCATTGTGAAAGAATATGGAAAAGAACTGGCCATTTTTATTGGATTCTGTCCAGTGTGACAATCTTTTTTGGCTCAAAAGAGAAAGTAATCTTTCAATTTTTATTTAATACATAGCCAGAAAGTTATTATTTAAGAAATAATCAACATAGCACTTTACTTTGAGTTGGAATTTCAAGCAGATGATAATTTTAGGGGCTTTTGGAAACTGAATGGGCTGACATAGTATGAGATATGCCACATCTAGCTAGTTAATGTTGATTATTTTAGAAGTGGCCTCCATTGTCTAATGCCTCCTGATTGCTTTTCACTGCTGTACGGTGTATAAAGAAACCCTGTGGCATCACTGGGCAGTTGAATGTCTCTATGTAGTTTATTTAAAATGTTCTTCAGTTTTCTGGCATAACTTTGTATTGACTTAGACTGATACTGCCTAAACTTGACCATGGTGGCCAATTTGGAATTGAAAGTGAATACCATAATAATGGTATGTTCTTATATAAATTACATTTTGTGTCATTATCTGTAGCTATTTTGAGCATTTAGGATAGTAAGTGGCTGTCTGAGTGCTCACAGGGGTAAGGATTGAGCCTCAGCTGTAACAAGTTTCATCACTACCAAAGTTAATTGAACTACTACAGGTCATATTAGCTAAAGAATGGTTTCTTGCAGTAGTACATGAACAATAAATCAATTTCATTCACATGATGAGAAGATGAAGATAAGACTTGCTGTCTTATAACTAGGCATGTTATTTTACATCATGACATGCTACAAGCATTTTTAAATTCCATAAGTTGAGGGGAAGATGAAGTTTCAGAAAGCATACCAGATTCTGAGGAATGGAAGTGAAAAACAGGATGAAGAGAAAGAATGGTGCGAGGAGTTGAAATTTCTTTCATTTTGTCACTGCTTGTCTGCAGTTTAGGGATAGCCATTGCTCTGGACAGCTCCCATCCCATCTCATTATTGTCCCTATCAAACAACACTAACTCCTTGCTATTTTCTATTTAAGGGAATCTAACAGAATGGCAAAAGCTTTCCCTACTTGGTATTTGCTGTTGTGTTTATAGGGCTCTTTCTTTAAACTGACAGGATGCCATAGTTAAGCTGTTAAAGTGGTGCTATTTACACTGAACATAGTCCTCACAGCCTGATTACAGGGCCAGTTAGGATCAGATTTAGATTCATCATTCAAGAGACAAAGAAAGCATTGGGATAGAGACAGGAGAGATGCTATAGGAGGATGGTAATGGGAAAAGTAAAATATTTTAGCCTGCTACTCCCAGTCTCCTTGGCTGTCCAGTCAGAGAGTCCAGGGTGCCTTTCCAGGCAGGGTGGCCAAGTGAGAGATAAATGTATGTGGTTTTATACAAACTTCATAACTTGCAGCTGAATGTTATTTATAGATATTAATTAGTTCTCTGTCTTTGCTGTGTTGTTATGAACCTCTGTTCAGTTTCTGACATGTTTTTCATTAGGTTGATCAATAGCAAATTTTTAAATTATTTAAAAAATAACTGCCCTGCAGGAATATGTAGAGAGCAGAAAGGTGATAGTAATGCACAGCTTTAATGCTAGACAAACTGCACGTTGAGAATAATTGTGGTCATTGTTGCAGGGGCCTTTTTTTCCTTTGAAAAGTCTTGCAGAGCTTGATATTGAAAAAGGCGATGCTTTAGACTTCATACTTCAGCTGTTGACATAAAGTGTGTTTTATTGTAAACTAAACTGAGCAAACTCTCTGTAAACCATATGTCTGAGACCTTACTCTTGCAAACACCTCCTCATGGGTCTTACCTCACCAAATTCAGCTCTTTATACATATAAGTGTGTTGATTTGCTTTCTTGCTTTAAATAAATGAGCTAGAAAGACAACTGCCTTCAGGACACTGATGGGTTTGTGCATGTGAGCAATAAAATATGTAATGTACCAGCATACTTTCGAAGTGCCCAACCAACTTTATTGGGACTTTTATCTTGCTCACAAAATTTGCCTTACAGGCCCAGGTTTCAACACTGAGACTTCCCAAAAAGGGGCTGGATTGTTTATTGCAAGTTAGCTAAACCCCTACATTTCTTAAAGAGGGTATTTAGATTTATCTTGGAATTTCAAATTAATTTTATAAAGGGTTTTTGTTAGGACAGAAAGGGAACATAATGCAAAAGCCTCTGAACTTTATGGAAGTTTTTAGCTGATTTCAATGAGCTTTGAGTTGAACTTTCAAGGGATGCTTTAGAGAATTAACTTACTTAATTACATACCACATTTATGAAACTGATAATAATTTTTTCTGTCATGCTAAAAACTTCATGGTCTTTAGGATCAGAATCCTGAAATTTTTGGTGCCTAGTAAGGGAGGTGAATTAGTAGCTCATAATTCATTTTACCTTTGCTGTTGTTGTTGTTGTTGTTGTTGTTAAAGATCAAAATTACATGTAAAACCCAAGACACCCGAGTGGTGAGACACAGAAATGGGTCTAAGCAGGATCAGCTGCTAATCATGTCTCCAGCACAGGTAACTAAATAACCACAGATAACTCATCTCTTCACCTGGCTGATTCCTCTGTGTCTTACTTATTTATATTGCATGCTTAAAAGGGAAAGTATTCTCTCTTGCTAACTGTTTGTAGAGGGTGTAGACCCAGTTTCAGCAGGGTCTCTTGATACTGTAGCAATAAAAATAAACTATTAAAGCCTAGAATAATTGCTTTAATTAGATGGTTTAGCGCTGACCAACTTCCAATTGCAGTAGAAATGTGCCATGCTCGCTGCTGTACTAGGGGCAGAATAACTTTTTTGTGTACTTAAGCTTGCCAACAATAGTCTTTTCAACTGGATTTACCTTTATTTCCCCCAAACTGAAATACAATACCAGTATGGTAACAAACAGAACAAAAATGCAAGCCATGTGTCCATGTATTACTAAATTACTTTATTTTGAAAAAAAACCCAAACTATTCTCTAGTGTGTATTCCTTCCCCCATCCAAAATCTATTATGTTAGGGATCTCCACAGACCTTAATTCAATCTTTGCATTCAACACAGTCTCTAGCATTGCCTTCATATTTCTGTACTGCAAGCATAAGAGTAATTTTGTCCAAATGCAAAATTTTTCTCCTTTCTAGAAATTCTGGCTTCTGTCCATAGTTCTCTGTTTTGTAGAGTTGAAACAAAAAACCCTAATAACAGTTTGTAATTTATAATGTTCCAATTTGAATGGAAGTCTGAGCAACCTGGCCTAGAAAAAGGTGCTCCTACCCATGGCAGGGGGATGGAATGAGAGGAGCTTTAAGGTCTCTTCAAACCCACACCATTCTCTGATCCTATGATTTTTCCTGAATTTACATTGTCAATTTTCAATAGTTCAATGCTACAACACAGAATGTGCATCATGTTTGGTAAGAGCGGGAAATTGGAGAGAGAGACTCCTTGGTTTTGTCCAAAGATTTACTGGACTCTTCTGCTGTCCTTGTCTGTCTGGCAAGATCAGGGAAATTCTTGTAGACAATAAAAAATAAAAAAATAGACTCAGGGTTAGAAGAGTAGAGTAAATCAGATCAATTATTTCCTTCCCTTAATGAAACATTAATAGTTTGTACATGATTCTACAGGTGAAATTCCCCATTAACAGTTTCCTGTTCTTTGGTTAAATCTTAAATGGGAATCGAGTGCTTCCAAAAGTTCTCATTCATGGTTCTTACTATGACCATGACTGATAATGGCTTCCTCCAAACGTGGGGTAATGTTCCCCATGTGTGAGAGAGCTCTGAGTGTTGAGAGATCAGTAGGCATTTCATAAATAAGAGCTTGTTCTCCTGTACAAGGAGTATTTTAAAACAGTAGCTTTTAGAAATCTGTTTTTCTTGGGAGTCACTTCATTTCTTGATTTAAAGGTTGGACTCAGAGATTTGTACAGGAAGAACTGGATTATTAACATGCAAAACCAGGCACCAGCAGACACATAATATACCTGTCTGAAGATATTTTTGAAATGTCACCTAAGAGAGGTAATAGCTAATAGCTAGTAGAAAAATTCTGCAAAGGAAGCTAAGGTGTCAGTGTCTGTGTGCTAGAGAATGCAGCAACTCTGTGTGGTCACTTAGAACACTCAGTAAGTACCACAGAGTTTATTCCACTTCCTAAAGATTTGGGGCATGGTGAGCAGATTAACACAGGGAGTTTCTGCTAAGGAATTGGTGTGTTGTAAATTTGTGTCCCAGAGTAATTTGCAGTAATTTCCTGGAGAGAAAAATGCAACAGAAAATGAAAGGGAAATAAAGGAACGGAGAAAAGCCAAGCAAACCTCAGCTTGCAATCCAGACTGCAAAGCTGGAAAAAAACTCCCAGTTTCCATCTGGCTGAACAGAAAGGAAACATGATCCATAAAAGTGGATATTCAGACCTCCTACAAGTTCAAACGAGGACAGCTATGCATCCTTAGAGAAACCATGACCAAACTTGAATGGGTAGAAATGTAAAAATAGCCTGTCAGCAACTTTGTGGGCTCGTTTTTCATGTTCTGTAAGACAATCACTGGTGGCAGACAGACCTCCCCTCTTTGCATCTCACTAATCTGCACAGGAGGTTCAAAACCTCCAGAAATATGATTTTGGTCTAGTTTCTCCTAGTGAATGGTTTGTGGGGAGGGCTTATACTTGGTCAGACATGTTAGAAAAATGTGGCAAAAAAAATTATTTGCTAACCCCTATGAAAATGAAATGCAGCCCCCTCTATGAGATAGGTGGAGATTTTTGCATGTAATTCTGTTTCAGTGAACTGCAGCCTCACAAACTGCTGTTGGTATAGGAATGGGACCATCATTTCTGCCTTGGTTCAGAAAGATTAGAAATGGCTCACATAAGCCAGGCACCTGAGCATGTCTTCATTTTAACTGTTGCAGTCTGATCCTTTCCTAAATTGTTTTCCAAAGGAACTCCATAGGGACATGACTTTAACTGAAGCAGGGAAACAGTTCACAGGTGGGTTCACTGTCCCTTCCTCACTACATCTTCCAACTGAGCTATCATAGCATTTTGATTACAGGGTTGATTACATCAGCATTTTGATTACAGCATTTTCTGCCTCTCAGGTAAGTATTTATTGTACTTTAAACTTCTATGTCATTAACAAGACTCCATCTATTTAACATAAGTGCATAATTTAGTATTTTACTGCTTAGGAGAAATAATATTTTCCCATACTAATTGAAAGAATGTTAGAAAAGACACTAATGCAATTGGAGATTCCAGTCTTGTTTTACTGACTGCTCTAGTGATGCTTGCCTACTTGTTCCATGAAATCAGGATCTGAGCCAAATTTTGTCAATGTTTTACAGCGTAGATTTTCACAGTTTGCAAATGGTAGAAATCTGTTGCTCTGAAACTTTTAAGTTATTTTCAGGCTGTCAAAGATCAGAAAGAAACTAAAAACTGAAAAGCCAAAAACTAACTGAGAACCCAAAGCCTGAAATTTTCACCAAACTGGAAAATGGGTTGAGGTTCACTTGTCACAGTGTAGAACACTGAGACTGACATTTACAGCAGAAAATACTCCTTTCCTGTTTAGAATTGTAAAGCTTTTAAAGTAAGGTTCTTCAACTTAATTATGGTGAGTTCTGTGAACTTCTTTCAAAATCATTGGGTCTCTGGAAATGAACAGTACAAGCTTCTAAATAAACCACTTTAGATTTTCAGAAAGGACCATCTTCCCAGTAAAGAATTCTTCAACTAGCAGAGTAAATTATCTTTATATTTAGGCTTTCTCTACATACCAATTTTGTTGACATCAGCGGATTCTGTATATGAAACAGGATGAATGTACAGTGGAGAAATGTCCTGAACAGCAAGAACAGCTTTTCAGTAATTGAGCTTGCATATAGAGCAGTGAAGAATTTGCATGGTTACAGATTTTGTAGAAGATTAAATATAAAGGCACTGTTACCTGCAGGAATGAAATCCATCTTGTCAGCTAGTTGGAAGACTCATGAGAAGGAATTTCCTGTTGTGGCCAATTTCATCCCTCCTTCCTCCGCCCCCATTACATCTTTGCTGTGCCTCCCTCTCCAGCTCTATCTGAACATATTTTCACTACGGCACATTTAGTTATCAATCAACAGGAATCTCAGCTGCTGTTGTGCTTAGGGGACAAACTGTTCTTTCTTCATACTAACAAGGAATGCCTGAAACAGCCAGACACACAGCACTGATTGATGCAGCTACAGTTTATACACCTAGATTCAGACAGTCTGAAACTGCCAGAATTAATGGCTTATTATTAGAAAAATACTTCTCTAGACTTATAATTTAAAACCATTTAAATACCTCAGGCATAATTGCTGAAGTTAAAGTTTTAGTTTGTAAAGTACTTGATGGTGTGAATTAAGACACATCTGCCTGTCTCAGGTGCATTTGCTCTTAGTGTTTTTGCTGTTTGAATGTTTTTGGTTTTTTTTCTATTTCTCTGATGTGTATCTGGAATTATGAACATTGATATACATCTTTTTATAGATTAAGGTATGTCCCCATATTAACAGTTTAATTTGGGGGAACTTGGAAGAAAGAATATGGGAACCCCAAAAGTTTAGGACTCTTAATATTTCTGCATGAACAGAAAACAACCAAACATTTTCACTTGATAGGCTTAAGCTGTGTAGTTTGCTTAGCCTGTGGGTGCCACCACTCAGGGAAAACACCAGGACGATCCTGAAGGAATCCTACATTTGCTGTAGTGTTGGCAAAAACAGCAACCGCTGCTTCTCCTGGATTTATTCCATGACATATACCAGAATTAAGGGCTCCAAAGAGAACCTGTTGGCAGTGAAGGGAAAGTACCAAGTGAGGTGTGACAGGAGTAAGATACTATACAAACAGGGTCTATGGAACAAGCAGCTCAGTTTTGCCACACACATGCTTTTTGCCTCTGCCTGGGACTCTTAACCTAATGATGAGCCTTTCTAGTTTATACAGGGCAGTTTAGGTTTGTGGCTGGCTTTCATCACAAAAATGAAGCATGATTTAAAAGCTATTGCAGCACAAAATGCAGAATATTGAGCTATGGGAAGCCTGCCCAAAGGCTGCAATAGCCTGAGTGCTCAGAAATACGCCATGGGCTGCCCAGGAGGGGAAATCAGAAAACACAAGGGACTAAAAGAAGTTTGTGACTCCAGCTGAGATTCAAGGCTGTGTGCTGCCAAAGCAACAGTCTGAGCTCAGAAACAGCTGGCAAATGTTCAGAGTACCAGGACACCTGAACAAGAACTGTCCCTTCCATCGTGTTGAGCTGTGGATGGCTGCACCTTTGCCACCTGTGCTAATGCAGTACTCTGAGTTTGTGTTACTGTGCAAAATTGTCAGAGAAAATTCTCACTGCACTTAAGGAAGCTTTTCACTGATGGAGTTCTATTAACTAAAGAACTTTTCTGGGAATACAGAACACCTCAAAATATTTATGAAGGCTGATGAAATACTTATTTATTTATCACCTGATGGATATATTATTATCATGCCTATTCTGTCGTAGCCTTGTCAGTCAGAACATCTGCTTGAATCATGTAAAACTTGTGAACTGAAAAACTAAAAAAATGTGCTGTATGCTGAGCAGCAGATTTCTTTCATAAAAAGTATATGCTTTAAAACCCCCTGGTTCTATTATTTTAGTCTTCTTTTAAAAGAGGATGTTTTTCATGGTCCACTATCCCATTCTCTCTGACGTCAGTTAAAAAAAATAAAAAAAAAAAAAAAGGAAGGTCTCTTTACTATTGTATTTTACTTTTGAACTGTGCTATTCACCATCTTTCAAAGAGAGAGGAAGAACTTAGAGTTGATCTGGGGGGAATCAGAGACCCTTGTGCAACCCTGAGATTGTGTGGGACTGCATCCAGGGCTGGCTCTGTACTGGAGGACACAATGTAAGCCTTTCAAATCAGTTGCAAAATCAGATTCTTTTCCTGCTCTGGCAAAGGGCATCTTTTTTCCCCTGTTTTTACTCCTGGTAGCTGAGCTCAGTGTGTTGGTCTGTAGGGCCCAACAATCCCCAGACTGGTGGCTGTGCCAGACCATTGTCCCCTGGTCTGTCAGAGCACTGAGTCACCCTGTAAGCAAATGTGGAGTGTTCAGTACATCCCTGTTCTTTTTCTACAAGAACTGCTTCTGAAAAGGTTCTTTGAACTCGAGCAGTGGTAGGAAAAACACAGTACTGATTTCACAGTTTATCTGAGGCAAAATCTTGTTTTGCGTTCTCTAGATAATTTGAGGTATCCTTTATTATGAAGACTTTCAGACACCCCTCAGAAAAGAAAGCATTTCAGAGCCTTTTTCTAAAAGCTAATTCTGGTAAAAGTCCTTTATATTTAGCATGTCTTGGTGAATCTCAATATATATGCTGTATTTAAATGAAATGTAACTTTTTTCTCTATTTATTTACATTTCATTTGTTTCAGAAATGAATTCCTACTATAGTCACAATATGCAAGTGTTTGTGGGTTTTTTTAAACCTGGATCTGAATAGCTAATATACTTTTATATAAATTAGGGCTAAATTAATGACATGTTTACACTAGGAACATTAGGACTGTTTGCGCTTTCAAAGCACTAGCAAGTTCATGTAAGGACATATTTCTAATTTTTATTTAACATCCCAAATTTTTTTGACTCAGAGTCTTAAGGCTAATAGGCATATTTATAAATATAACCACATCAATCTATATTGTGGCTCTCAGTAAGTGCTAGAGAAGAGTTGTTTGCACAGGAAGTTAAGACAAATTAACTAAAGATATGATTTTAAAGTATATTAGTTAAAGTGCATTAAAGCTTGGTGTGAATGTTCTCATTCAGAAATAAAGTGACTGTAGTTCACTTTACCTTAATGCACTTTAAATTCACACCTTTCAGCTAATTTAGCTTAACTTCCTGTGTGGACAAGCCTTAAGATTGTTCCCATTAAATCGCTCTGCTGAGCTTTATTTTCTACTTCTTAAATCCAAACACGTAAAATAGTCTCACATTCTAAAGAGACTATGTTTTGAAAAGAGAATTTGTTTTGAGTCTTCCAGTCATGAAATTTACTTAAATGGAATTGTATGTGGTAAATTTAGGACAAAATACATTTTGTCATTTTTATTTTTAATTTCAGGTATGACATTAGTGAGAGATAGGATGTATTTACCAAGCAAAAACCATAAGACCCTATGGGCAACACACAAAACTGTGACAAATCATACTTAATGAGTCTGTATTATTTTTACTTGGGAACCTATTGGAGCAGAATAAAGAGAGTTTGAAGTATTTTTTTTCAGGATTTCTGAACTTTTAAAGCTCTGGAGAAAAGATGCTGCACATGAACAGATCAGCTCACGGAGGCACAGTGATTTTGGTGCTGTGAGGATGTGAAACTTGGAGAGAAATGTGCACCAAGAGTTCTGCCCAAGACCCCTGGTCCCTGACATGGCAGTGCACAGATATTTTCTGTTTAAAAAAGCTACTTCCTTTCACTGTTGTTTAGCAGTAATTTTGGTAGAGGTCTATCTATCTTAAAGATAGATGTTTGATGACTATTTACTGCAATACCTTTGTGTATTTTAGGGTGCTCGAAGTGTAGAAACTACTGATTATGTTATTCAGAATAGATTTTTCATTACTTTAGGTTTAGGTTTGTACCCTTTTGTTCTCATGTTTATTATCAGATAATAAACTGCTTCTGCAGTTCCCTGTAAGTTGTTGTCCCAAGCACTGCACAAGGCTGGGTGATTGAAATGGAACCAAAAACAAGGATGTGAATTAGTGGTTGGATCTAGAAGGAGTGTTGTTCCCAATCCAGCAGCCTGCCTGAGCTTCCAATTAATTTTCAAGCATTTAAGTGGTCTCATTTTCAGTAAAATACTGAGACTTTTGAGGTGTTAAAGAAAATCATGTGTTTAATGGTTTCTAGGGTTAGGGCCAGAATGCTGAACACACTTTAGGGTTTAGCACATTGCATTTGACTCTGCTGATGACATGAATGGTAACCAGGGAGTTCTGATCAGAGCTGGCACGTGGCTCAAAAGAGACTGTGTGGCAGCTGATAGTTCAGTATGTGTGTAATAAACACTGTCATTCTGGTCTTCAGACAATGGTGACAGAGCTCCAGTTATCTTTTGCCATTTGACTTACTGTTCACATTCTTAGGAAGCTGTGATACAATCCTTAGAGCAGTCTTTATTAACTTTGAACATAACTTCTGTTCCCTCTTTGCATTGTTGATAAAAGTTACAAATGTTTGAGACAATGAAACAATCAAGTACCAGTAATTCCTGATGGCCTTTTCCATAAAAATCAACCTCTATGTGAAATAGAAGAACAATAGATAAAATTGTGGGTTTAAAATATGAGTAAACAATAGTAAGCAGATATGGTAGTGACCAAAGACCAACTTCTTCACACACTTCAATAAGTAAGATAAAATATTAATTGATGCTTGAAAATGCATTAGCATCTGATATGTTGTAGATTTACAGACTATTAAGAGAACAACAATTCTTTAGCATCATTAATGGTTCATGTATTTGTAAGACTATTTTGCCACTGGCAGTTAGGGTTATAATGTTTTCTGTGAGTCTGACCATAATGTGTTGCCATCTCTTGAATCAACCATAGAATATAATGAAGATAACATGTCTTAATAAACATAGGCAAAGAATGTTTTATAGATATTATTGGTGTTACAGGATCACCTACAGAACTTATCTCCTTAGGTTTTGCCTGTAAGAAGGCAGGCTTGCTGTGCAGGGAGATGATGGATGAGGGTGGAAGGGGTCAGAGAAACAGGAAGCAACTTGGTCACAGTCATGTAACAAGAATAGAAATGGAGTCTCCTCACTCCCAAGCTCAGTGTGTTATCCAGCATTCCACACTGCTGCTCCACTTCTCTGCTCCCTTGTTTCTTCAGCTCAACCACTGCTGGAAATTGAGCCCCCTGTACCCTGCACGTGACATGCAGCACCATCAAAATTTTCAGTAGGTAAGTTGAATGGGCAGGTTTAGCACATTACTTAGGAAGTATAATTAATTATAATTAGGAAGTCAGGTTTCTAATTTTGTCTGCAGAGACCATCATTCCAATTGTATTTTAACACCAAAATAGCACATCAGGCAATATGAATTTGGCACAAATAGTGAGTTTATCTTCTTGTTTCCTATGGACATATGATAGGAACAAAGTTGCATTTCTAGTTACTTCCAGACAAAAGCGTTGTGTGTGGGAAGGACTGTAAATTTCTTAGGTTTCTGCAGCCAAGTATTAAGATAAAGGGATGACTGTCAAAGGAAACCTTTTTTTCAAGCTGTTTTAGCTTCAAGATGAATAATTAACTTGTACCAGCTTTTAAGCTTAAGTCGTAAACTCTGTGGACTCTTATCACTGGTAAAACCTTTTCATCTTACAGCAAGTTATTTTGAAAAAAAAAAAAAAAGAAAGTTAATTTTATCATTCTGAATCAAGCATTCAATATTGTGTCAAGCTGTAGTGAGAGGAGAAGCAGTGAGATTGCTTCCTTTATGCTGCAGTGTGAATGTAGCAAAGGACACAGCGAGAGAAATGAACTATCCCACAGCTACAAGAAACATTGTTCATGTTGTACACATGGACATCAGCTCACAATTCCAGTATGGGAAAGTTTAGCTGTTGTACTTGGGTCACATCATGCTTTAATATTAGTGGCATTACAATAACTCGAGAATTTATATTTGGAAACAATTCTTCATGCTGGCATTTACTGTGAAGAAATATGGGATACCACACCTCCAGATTTTCCTTTCTGGATGAAAACTTCAGCTTCCAATATTTTGACACATTCAAACATTTATCCAGGTACCATGAGAGGCCGACTGGAGCATCAGCAACTGTGTCCATTGACAGTTTCAGTGAGACAATTCTTACAAGAAACATCTGAGTGCACTCACTACAGCTGTTTTCTGCCTGCACTAGAGCTGAAACTCTCCAGAAGTTTTGGGCAACCTGCCCTACCACACATGCTTTCAATTCCAGGTACACTCAGTAAGTCACATCCTTCAGGAAGTTCCCAACCTACTCCACAAGCTCTGTCTGTTTTTTCCCTGCACACCCAGATTTGTTCCATTCCCCATGTGCACAGCCATGATTCCCACCCAGGAGGTCTGACATGATGTTTCCCAGGTGCTGAGCTGACAGCAAGGTGTTGCACAGCACATCTGTAAGTATTGCAATCTAGATTTTCTGTAGAAACCCCAAAGGCTCTGTCTCACGTTTAGCTGAAGCACTTGCAATCTGAAACAGAGCACTGAGTTGTTCCAGTATGGATGAATGAGAGATGAGGGAGGGAAGGAACACCTCAAAACAACTCTGCTGTCACAGAAAGAGCTCCTGACTCTCCAGCTTTATGTGCATGTGCTCAGGTACCTACAAGCACATGTGTTAATGGATCACTGCTCCTCAGAGCAGAGATGGGGTCAGGGCTGCACACCCCAGCAGCAGCTGTGCCTGGGGCTGAGGGTGTGCCCAGTGTTAATGCAGGAGCCAGGGTCAGGCTTGCACAGGGCAGTGCTCAGGACAGACTCAGGCTGCAGCAACACCAAACATGGCCCTGCTCTGCAAACACCAGGAGTACCTCAGAGTGTGCTGCAACTTGTGCTTCACTTGCAGTATCATTTAAGGATTATTTTTCTTCTGAAATACAGAAGAAATTTATTTCCTGAATGTCCATAGAAGAAGGAAGATGACCTTTTTAAGTATGGTATATTATTTAATCGTTGATGGAAATAAATTGCATTGTGTAGCCACTCCTATGCATGGTTTATTTACACTGCATATCAGCTTACTAAATTCTCTGTTTACTAAAAGAATGTGGCCAGTATGTTCAGATGTGCCTGGTTTTTACTTTTTAAAAACTCCTTTGTCTGCTCTTAAGAAAATTAATTTGCTTTACAAATTACACTTTCATGCAAATTGTTGACAGATAATAAATACAGCCTAAGTGTCAGCCAAAATACACCAAGGCTATGGCTCTCATGTTTGCATTCTTTATTCCTTCACTGTCCACTAAGGCAAATTAATTACCCTGTGTTTCTTTTGCAAGTCAGCAGGAGGTAAATTGGTATTTCAGAAATGAAAGGGAAGGGTCTAAAAGAGAATTGTCAATCAATTTGTTAAGTTTTAATTTCTCTTTACTGCATTGTTTTGCATCATCAAAGCCTGAAAATTAAAAGCCTGTCATTGCTCTGAGCATTGTCCTAGTGCTGCTGGCACAGGACCTGTTAGTAGTGAGAGAAATGTCAGATGGCTCTTTGAATGGTAGCTAAAGGGCATCATGAGAACTTGAAAAACCTGTTTCCTTTAAATCTAAAAAATCATTCATTTTCCATGTGGGAGGGATTCAACCTTAATTATTTCATAAAGATGATGTTGTGTCTTTTGCCAGTCTAGGTCATCTTCCATTATATTCAATGGCCTTTAAGTTGGGTTTATATATATAAAAAAAGTGAAGTGTTTTAGAGTGTGTGCCTTGCTCCTACTCTTTACACCTGGGTTTAGATTAAAGAACTGAAGGATGAGGCACAGGCACAGTGTGTGTATATAAACAGGAGAGACACTAGGGTTGAAAGGAGCTGAAAATATTAGTAAAGCCTACTTTTTTTTTTAATTCTATATTTATATTTAGGGGTAAGTCTGAGGAGTTCACAAAAGTCAAGTAGGTTGGTTCCCTCATTGAAAGGGTTAAAGATCTGACTGATCTGAACCTTCCACACTAGAGCAAATTGAAAGATGTAAATCTGATCTCACAAGGTCAAGACATGACTGTCAGCTACTTTTAGCCATTGTTCTGTATTGATTTTTATGTTCTTATTTTTATTTAATAAGCAGGTTATTTTTCTCTTCCTCTGTAATTCTGACCTCATTCAGTAGAATCTCAATCTGTAACTCCCCTTTAACTTTCAAGAAATCTCTTCCAAAACAGGTTCAGAAAGCAGTTTCCTGTGAATTTTTATGAGGATGTTATGAAAATTAGGGTTGCATTTTTGACCCCATTTAATCTCCAAGCATCTGGCTTGCACTGTTGTGCTTGGTGATGTTTCTTTCCCCCAATACAACTTTGATAAATACTTTTAGTAGGCTGCTTACCCTTTGCAATTCAAAGCATTAGAGTTATTTACTACACTCCTGAAAACTTTCCTATTGTTTCCACTGTCCTTTGTATCAAATAAGTTGGAGACCAGCACCAGCTTTGCAGGAGATTGATTATGTGGCTGTTGATGGCTGCTTCTTTGGTAGTTTTGAATTTCAGTGCAGAGTAAGAAGAACTGTGCAAGTACTATAAAATTATATCTTTCTTGCTTTTATTTTCCCTTTGCACATGGTGCTTTTATTAAGATGATATACTATTTTTATTTGCCATGAAATCTTAGTTCTACAAAACTAATTTAGTTCAGATGGAAATACTCGCCATATGAATTTTTAAGAACTTTGATGTCCTACAGGACAACATTCTTTTCACACACCTTTAGTCGATGAGCTGTATTTTTGCCATCAGTAATATTTAATCTTTTTTTTTGTAGCATAGTAGTACCCCACTGTGAGAAGATACCCATTAGTAGGTACTAAACCACCATTGATCTTGCTCAGAAGAAATTACAGTCTGAAAATGAACATAGAAAGGAGAGGAAAGGAAGGAGGTTTTATCCTCCTTTTACAGAGGAAAAACTTGAATGGCATAAAGACATTTCACTGCTGTTGAAATCAACTAATTGATTCAAAGACCACAATCACTCTCAGTATAAGTAACAGGAGTGAAGACACCTAAGTCAGATATACATGTCTAAACAAACATACTGGAAAAAATTAGCATAATATAAACTACTCCCAAATACATAGGTTTATGTAAGGTAAATCACGATGTGACTATCTGCAGGTGAAAAAGACTCTTCCAGTGAAAGTACTGGCAGCTAAAAACCAAATTATATTCATGGAAATGTATAGTTCAGTGCCCTGATGATCAAAGAAAATTAAGAGGCATCTCAGGTCATTGTTTCCATCCTTAGAAATTTATTGTAGAGCCTTCAAAGTCTGTTGGCCCAGACACATAATGGTGTGGTGGTTTTGTTTGTTCTACAGCAGGGTTATAAAAACATAGTTTATAATGCTTTGGTTTACTGGGAAATAGCCTTTGGAAGCACAGAAAATGTGACATGTGCAGTGTTTGCAACAAAACCTCTCATTTACCTGTGGGAAATCTTGGTCTTTGGATCTCTCCTCTCTGGATACCCACCCCCACACCAGGAGATAACCTGATGAAAATAAAATCCTGATGTTTTTCTAGGTACTTGTATAAAAAACCCTTTGGATTGAATAATCTTAGAAGAAGATGGAGAGATGACTCACTAAAACTAAGCACCCGAAATGAGAGGAATATTTGGGAAACTTGTAATGTGTGTGGTTATGTCTGCCAAAAAAAAACCCAATGCTTGAATACCAAAAATTATATATAATCTTTGATTTTTGGTCCACCACTTTTAGCAGCCAAACCTATGTAAGCCAGCTCATTCTGTGTAAAACAACAAAAGTCCAAATGGCATCCTTTCATTGAGCTATCTAAATGAATTTTGTATTCTTGAGAAAATCAAATGTCTCATAATTTGGAGAAGCTTCGCCTTGGTTATTCTCTTAGCACAGATTGTGACATAAAATAATTATCGTTTGAAGATCTGTATAAAATCGCAGAAGTTAATTTTCCCTAAAATCACCTCACTTAAGCCATATGTACTTAACTCACAGATCACTCTCTTTCAAGCTCGGTGAGGAACTGCTTTTACATTATCTCACTGGATAACAGACAATCCTCAATAATTGATGCCAGATCCTCAGCTCTGATACTTTCATGGAAACCATTAGGCCAATGCCAGTTTACATCATTTGAAGATCCGACCCAGCAGGTATAAAAATGAAAATGGCAAGGCAAAAAATATGAGTAATTTGATATCAATAAAAATGTGCATGAGGTCAGGGAGGAGAGAGCCTTTTCAAGTTTTCCTTTGACTTTTTATCCTAAAGAAGTACATTGTTTTGTTCCAGTCATTGAGCAAGGTAATGCACAGCAAATGACAAATTACAAAAGAAAATAATCTGTTGTAATAAAAGCTGGGCAGAGCCCCAAGTATTTGTTCCCAAATTATTTCTTTTTCCCCAGCTGTATTTATACGTGAATTCAATGATGTTTGTAAAACAAGTATTAAAAATTGTAACATTTGGAGTTATGCGCATTTCCAAAAAAAGTTTCTCCTCTTTCAAAATTCAAACTTTGACCTTTCTGAAATTTCACTATCACACCTAACAAGGTCCAAATGTTTTTATCTGAATGCATAAAATTAAAAGTTACGATTGGGCCACCTGCTGTGGGGACAGCAGCACAAAGGCAGAGAGCAGCCAGGCTGTGCTTGAGCCCTTTCCCTTCTGGCTGGCCCTGAGGAGCACACGGTGACCTCCAGGCTGCTCCGCTGAAACGCGCGGCTGGCGCCCACCCCAGAGGGAAACTGAGGCAGGAATGCTGGGAGGTGGAGCTGTTCCTCACAGGGCAGTGAAACGCTGCTCAGTCCTCCTGAGCCTGCGTGTGACCCCGTCCAGCCCTGCTTTGCCTTCTGCTCTGCTTTGTCAGGAGCTGTTCTCCAGCCTTTTACTGAGGTGGATGACAAAGATAGCCCTGGCTGGTGGGAGCTGCACAGGGAGCCTGGGAACAGAGGCTAAAACATATTCTCCTTCACAGTGGATCCTACAGAGGAGCAGTTCCTTGTCTGGACTGGTTTGAGTGTGTGCTGGGGCCTAGCTTTGTTATAAGGAATGGAATATATGGAATCAAATGAAATTCTATATGGGACAAGAAATGGGGTGGTCTTTATAGCAGGGTGGTCTTAAACTGAGGTTTAATGTATGTACAATATACAAACATTTTTGACAGACCATTAACACCTATAATCTTGTAAATATTTGCAATTTTCTAGATCATAAATATAGCTGCATAAGCAGTTCTTTCAGGACATCATTTATACTCCATTAAAGGTTAATTTACAAGTTAGTACCTTATAGAAAGAAGATATGTGTACTTTTATGTTAACTTTCTGTAAAGGGAGACTGGTGTCTCCAGTAGCAATTTGTAATTCTCCTGTGACGCTCCCAGTGGCACTATTCAAAGCACTATTTGAATTCTTTTCATCAGCTCATGTTCACAGCAAACTTAATCTTCTGTTTTGAAGGTGGAGGGAGAAAGAAAAGAGAGGGGAAAAAAAAAAAAAATCAAGCTAGATCTTAGCTCTTGTGTCTGTGTTCCCAAGCATCCAGCTGTTTGTTTGAACAGCCTCCCCTGACACACATTCTCGTTTGTCACAGTGCTGATGATACCTGTTGCTGTCTCTAAGCCTAACTGAGCCAGTGTGCCTGGGCTGGGGGCTGGCTCGGGAACAGGGGAGGTAAATAGTAGGGGATTGACTCTGTGGGCTATGACTTTATTCACTGTAATGGCATTTGTGCTTTCTAAAGATCAAAGGCCATGAAAAAAAATGGGGGCAGGGGAAGAGAAAGAAAATTGGTCACTGTAGACCTAGTCAGGAGCTTTAGAAGTGCCTGTGAGAAATTAGGTGCCTCTCTTGCACGTTTGATCATCTAACATTGAAATCCTGGTGAGAGAGCTTAGAGAAGGATCTGAAGAGAAAGGAGAATAACCACTCATAAGTCAGGACTGTTGGGGAAGAATGAACAAGGAAGGTGCCAAATTGAACTGGATATTGATTTATTTTCTTTTTCTAAATGCCAACTTTGCTTGTTCAGCCTGGTAGTTAAACAAATGAGAGGTTTTAAAACTGCAGTTAGCTACAGATTAAAAGGAAAAAATAAAGAAATCTGTTGTAAATGCATATATTTTGTTGCCAGCTATTAGGATAAAAGAAAGTTTTCTCAAATGGTATAGTACGGGTTCCTACAATGGTCTTTATGGGTTTATTTCCCTTCCATAGGATTTCTCATGAAGATGAAAGCTTTATGCTCATTAGTCATCATGTACTAGATGTTTATGTTTGTTATTCATATCTTAATACTGTAAAGACTTCAGCAACATTTTTTCATGTTTGTTTTAAACCACTGTGCACACTGCAGAATGTTCCAAGCTTCTGTATTTCATATATGGAGTTTCTTTCAGCTGGTTTCATGCACAAAACGGAGGGTGGTCATTATGGTACATTCACATCACACTAAATAGGAGCTAATGATGTATTCTTACTGTACTGTTTTCACTGAAAGATCTTTATAAAAATTGAGGCTTTTATCAAAACACAATAATATCAACACTTGAGTAATTTTCATGGGCTTAGGAATAAATTTCTGACTAAGGGATGTGAGAACTGGAAACTTTGACCACCGTACATTGCTTTTGTAATTTTCCAATCCATACTTACATTTCTTCTCTGAAAAAGGCAGATCAAGGAGTAATTAGAAACTCACAGGCTGCAGACTGGAGTGGAGAGGAGGGACTGAGGTACCACTAGTTGTTCCCAATATTTTTAAAAACACATCCTATAAAGCCAGTAGCTCCAGCAGTGTTGACTGAAATGACTGCTTTCTTGAGGCCTGGACAAAGAGGGATGCATTTTGGTACAAAATTTAGTGAAAAGACTGCTACTATGAATGTGGCTGGAGTTGTACCAAGATCTAGGACAGCACTGGAATCCTGGTGTCACAACCCTGCTTGGAAATGTCAGTATTTTTTGCATGACCAAGGGGGCATCTTTGATTGTTTTGACAGGCTCATTGATCTTGATACCAGAAAGCAGCTGTGTGGATGCTTCTGCTGTTTATGCCACATGCTGTGTGCCTTAAAAATCCCAAAAATAGGTTGAAGCAGCACATATTAAGTGGCAGAACTGCACCTCTCAGTCACACATCAGTCCGTGGCCTCCTGCGGCACCAAGGTTTTTGCTCTGTTAAGTGGAGCACTGGGTTTGTGTATGCGAATCACAAATGTGAGTTTAATTTATCTTGTAGTAGTTACCATAAATAGCCTTATTATAGTTGATGTTGTAAGTGGGTTGGCAAAACAAGAGTAATCATAAAGGAAAGTCTAAAATTATTCATTCACTAGGGAGGTCATCAAAGAACAATTTCTTCCTACAGTCACTGCTGAAGCAGCTCTGGGGAAGGAACGTGAGGCTTAATGGCTGTGCAGGTGCTTTAATATAATTTAGAAGAGAAACCATAAGCCTAAATGTGTGCAAAGCCTCACACTATTTGGTGGAACTGGGCCTCTAGGTCTGTTTGCTGTTGCAGGCTGAAGGCAGCTGAAACAACTTTAATAAAAGCCTGAAAATGTAGATTAAAGCAGGATTCATTCTATTAATTTTTTTCCCAGGATGGAAGCTATTTCAGCTACATTAGAAACTTAAAGGACTGTCTGTTAACTATTAAAATCACTGTTTAATAATCTAGCAGACTTGCTTAGAATTGCATTAAAAACTGTTTTATGTAAATTGGCTCAAAAATACATTCAATTGTGTCATTTTTGAAGCAGTTCTATGTCACACAGTTATTCAAGCTTCACAGAAGGTTACTTGAAGACACCATTTATGTGGGGCATCTTTTTGCTGATAATTTTGTATATTTTATCATGAATGTGTCTCTTACATTTATCAAGCAAATGTCTTTTCCCTTTTAATTTACAGAGTAAGGAACTGACGTAAGAAAACAATTTTTCCTTGCTGCTATGAGGGAAGGGAAATGTACCAGTATTCATGAAATTACTCTGTTATGGTTTGTTTAGGACATAATTAAGACATCAATCAGAAAGGGTTGATTCCTTCAGTAGCAAAGTTAATGAGATATTAACCAGCACTTTGAAGCTTGATCCAAGCTATCATTCCACTGTTTCACAAATCCTCCAAATTCCTACCTTTATGGTCAATGGAGTGTGAAAGAAGACTTTTTAATGTTTTCCTATAATTTAAAAAAATGCTTTGTTTTAAATTCCAAATGCAAGAAAGCAAATTTGATCATTGCAATAAATTTCTGGGTGTAAGTTATCACTAAACTATTTTGCTTTAACCTGCTTGCAAATTGACAGTGCAGTGTCTCTCTGGGTGCCAGCCAGCTCTGGTGAACAAGAGCTTGCATGTGTTTGAAGGCACTGACAACTCTTGCTGAGTGAATGCACCACACTTCTGATCATTCCATAGAAAGTATAAACAAAATGAAGAGCTCCCAGAGCAGTTTGTCCCAATCCCTCTCTGAAGGACTGTATTTGACAGGAATATTGTCATGAAGATGACCATCAATACAGGGAGAAAATCAGGATTCTGATTTTCTGAGAGAGTGACATAATCTAACAGGTATCTAAATATTTGCTTTAGGAAACTTGAGGCAACTTTTTAAAAGGTGTCTTCAATGACCTTATAACCAGGCAGCACAGAGGTGATAATTGAAGCATCTTCAAACTGTAATGAACAGCTGCTGAATTGCAGCAGAAAACTGCAAGTTGAACAGTTGCACAGATTTCTTATCATAAAATACCTTTTTGTTACTTAAAATCTTCTGGACAGCTCTTTATCCATCTCTTTAATAAGTTCATATTATTTACATTTCCCTATATAATAGTTCATCCAAATGACTGAGATTGTGGAGGCTTTGCAGAAAGATAAAAAGCTTGAGATAAATACTTGTGTACCCATACTCAAGCAGAGATACTGGGCTGTTTGCTTATATTCTCAAGATCCAATAAATTAGTGTTGCTTTCATTGTTACACAGAGTCCATGTAGTTTTGCTTTATTTATCTTTTCGAAAAGCAGATTCCTATTTCCTCTGGCACAGAATACACTTAACAGAGAGGGTGTCCTATTTTTTTCAGCTGTTTATGAACTGCTGCTGCAATTGAAGAATTATGATCAGAAGTTGCTTTTAGAATTCCCCAGTATGTTTTCCTTACCCTGTCACAAATCCATTCTAAAGACAAATCTTAACACATCCTGCACCATTTCTTTTAAGGTTTCCTCACTGAATGATCCAGATATACATCTATAGGGACTTACACAATTATTTACTAAAACAGCACCTCACTTTCTTATACTGACTGAAATTGCATCTGTTTTAACTGGTGAGAATTATTTATCTAAAAATATGGCTACTCGTAAGGACAAGGAATTATTCCATCACTGAACTTAAACCTCCATCTCTTTTGGTTTCTCTGTAATCTATCCTCTGTCTGTCTTTTGGTACTGATTCAATTTTCAGCATCTCTTCCTGCCTTGAACTTTATCTTGAAGAAATTGTGGATGCAAGAGTGACTTCCCTTATGAAATCACTATTGCTAATCCTTTGCAATTTTTAAAAAAAATATGTTTCAGGATTTAAAAAAAAAAAATCTATCTCCAAACAAGTCATAGGTGGATGCTGTACATTTGGATTCCCTGACAGCTGCTGTGATGGTATCAGTAAAGGATAAAGAGACTTTCTGCTTGGTTGTTCAGATTTCATACAAGGTGCCAATAAAGAACAAAGACAGTTGAGTAGTGGGTTTTAGCAAAAAGTTGTAGAATGTTCAGCCAGTGGCTCAGAAAAGTCTTTCACATCTTCTGTGCTGTCCAGCAAAAGAATTAAACCAATCAAAACGTGCTCCTGGAGCAATTGACTGGCTCAGGGCTTGCTGTAGTTAACAGTGTTCTGTAGCTTTGGATGAGAATTTCTGATCCTTGACTGATCATATTCATTTCTCATTTGTTAAGGTTTTTTGATTATATTTTTGTATCATTTATTCTTAATACAGTGCTATTTTCAGAACAAGACAGATAATGCAAATGTCATTTTCTGACCTTTTAAAATCATGACTCATCAATTGTAAAGAAATACGATTTGGGGTTTTTTATTTCCTTATCCATTTGTTCCTGAGTTTTAAAAAAAGTGTAAAATCTGGTGTTATTTCAAAGAGGTGATATTGTGTAACAGTTTTCTGGTTGTTTTGTCAGAGACAGAACTGAAAATGAGTTTATATGGAACTAATATAACATACTCTTTATAGAGAGAAAATGGGGAAAAATCTATTGTGATTACTTTCAGATTTCCATTCCTTTCATACTTCACTCATAAGCCTAATTTCCTCACCCATCTGTGTATGCTAATTGGCTGTATTAATTATTTCATGTTGAAAGAGACTACTTCATAATTAGTTGGTTGTATAATTTGAAGCAAATGCTACAGTGAATTGTACCTTTTTTATTTGGAAATCATCTGCAAGCAGTTTTCTCAAAAGTGCTATTTACAGCAAATTATTTACCTGGTAGTTATACTTCAGGAATTGCTCTCTAACAATGTCTGAAAATTGATTTTGGGTATCTAAAATTTCATTTTTTAATGTATTCTAACTGTCAGTCACTTTTTTTTAGATAGACACATATGGATGTATTAATTTTCAGTATAGTAATTCCTTTATTTTCCTGATGCTTTTCAAGGAAAGGAAAACTTTTCTGAGAAGACACCTAGTTTTATACAGTTGTTTGCTTGGAAATACAAGTTCAGATGCTACTTTGTGCAGACAGACAGATGAAGGAAATTAAAAGGAACTGACTCTGCTTAGCTGCATGCACTGGAAAAACCATATCTTGCAGGGAGACAACTTTCACTGCAAATTCAAAGCTTGCCACTGCATTCCTATTGGATTTTCTTGTATACTTGTGATCACTCCTTTATTTCCCACACCACGTTTCAAAAGTATTTCTGGTATGCAAGTGACATTTAATTCTTGCACTGTCATCTACTGTGAGCACCATGTGCACATTTGGAAATACTGTCTGAATGTAGAAACAGTTTTCTTTTCCATTTTGACAGCTGACTGACAACACAGAACTGCAGCAGCTCCGTACTGCCAAGGTTTGTTAGGGCTGGTGTTTGTGCTGTGATTTTCTGATTTGAATAGCTGAATCTAGGGTTGAAGAAGGAGATGAAAGTAAGTATTTCTAACGTGCAGTGAGGTTTCATATCTGTAACCCACTGGGAGGTTGTCCCTATCCAAACCTAAGATCTGAGCCATCAGATCTGTGGGAGATACGCACAAGGCAGTAATTTAGAGAGGTCTTTATTTTTTGCTAACTAAATAGAAGTCCCCATTATGGAATGAAGATCATATTACATGGAGCTGTGGAATTTCACATAAAATTAGAGAAGATTCATTTCACTTTTAAGCCTGATCTCCTTATTTTTCATGAGGGCTCTATGAATTCTTTCTGGCTGAAAAGACCAGTTGTATTCTCCATCTTATTTTCAAAAGCCTACTGAACAAAATGCTGCTTTTTTATTGAAATGTCATTCAATGGTTCATAGATAAGTTTGTGGGAAAAACTCTAACCAAAATTTCTGGTTTCAATGGTGTATACCTATTTCCTTAAACTCATATTAAAATTATTTGGAATTCTATTAATTAGGTTTTCCTACTACTTATATTTAAAAGCTAAATTCTGGTATAAGTAAAAGAGAGTTCTATGTAATCTTTGTGGTGGTGAACTGGTACTATTAAGCTTGAATCTGTGCTTCTTTGAGTGTTAAAAACCACAACTGCTTCACTTGTCTTTTTGTGTGTCTCAAAATCTCGTATTCTCCCAGCACAACTTGTGTGCTGATTTATCAGAGCATTCAAATTTTAGATTGCCTATTTTCAGGAGAGGCTGGTAGTTAGGCTGGGATTTCTCACCCTTCTAAAAAATCATTCTTTAAGTACTGCACCTCTTTGAACAATTTTTTTTTTTAGTGTCTGGGTGTTCTTCAGAAAATCGAGAGAACTATATTATAAGAATATGATATCACAGTCTCACAGTTGTATTTAAACATAATAATGGGCTCAGTAATCAAACTTTCCTATGATATCAAAATGCTAATACTCTAGCTTTTGCTGAAGTGCAGGTTCATTTCCTAGTGTTAAGCTGGTTTTTAATATAGACTCATTTAAAGAAAAATAATGGACTCATCCATTGGCCACCAGATTTATTCTGTTGTAACTTCACATAATCTAATCTGTGGGCTTTTCAAACACAAGTACCAATGTGTCATGTCAGTGATTTGAAAATTCAGTTCCATGGTAACTTCTTGAAGGGGGGTGAGTGTAAAATAAAAGTTAAATTAGCCAAAATTGGACAAAATTCCAACTTTTCTGTTAAGCCATGTGAGGAAATGGCTTATAAATAATGTCTATTAATAGGCACTGGAACAATATTAATGTCCAATTCCAGCTCTCTCACAGGTCCACTGAATAACCATTTAGATAAACTCTCCCTTCACTCTCTTTACTTTAATTTTCTTGTTCCATCTATTTGCAATCCATGAAACTTTTGAGTGTTTGTACTTAGAGCAGTAATTCCAGCACAAAACACCCATCTCACTGAAGTCAGTAAGAAAATGTATCTCATTCTTCTGGAAGAATATTGTAAAAGAAATTACTCTGTCATTGAAAGCTTCTTTGTTAAAAATTTAAAATGGATTTTTTATATTTTTTTCGTGGCTCCTCTTTATCTATGATTCAAAGTCATTCATACCAGCTTGGCTTTTTTTCCCCCCTCTCTGTAGTTCTGTATTTCTCTCAAGAAAAGTCACCTTATTTGTACTGAACATCAGGCAACAGAGCCATCTGTACCAGCAATTCTTAGAGCAAACACAGTGATTCATGTTGAACTCTGCTTCTTCCCAAGTGCAGCTGGAATAACCAAATGAACCTTCTGTTTTTCATCCAATTTAGATAAATGACAAAGCCAGACAACAAATTCACCCTGCATACTGATAGTGGCTAATTTTCAAGTTCTTAATAATTATGGCCCCTAGTTAAAACCAAACTACACAGTTTTATTAGACAGTACAGACAAGAGAAGAGATCAGGTGCTTGCAAACTGCTGGAGGACAAGATTTTCTGTTAGAGGATTGTATATATTAAATTGTTATTCACCTCATTGCAAATCCATGGCTTTATTTCCAGCTGAGTAGCAACACTGGATGTTGCATGGAATTTGTTGCAATTGTGCCTGTTTGGAAAAGTGGATAGAGGCCCAGAATGAGTTCTCCCAGAATGGTGTCTGCAAAGATGCAAAATATATTATCAGGTGCAATAATTCAAAAGACCTGCATTGAGTGAAATGCTGCAAAATATGGCCTAAAGCATATTATTTACCAATTTTTTAAACGTCACAAAACAGATATCAAAATTGGTGTGACAAATGTGGACATTTCTGTGTTTGTTCTTTGTGTGTGTGTGTGAGGGGCTGTTTTTGGGAGGATGGTTGAAGCTGCAAACAAGAAGAGCATCTGAAGAAAAACCCTGAGCATTTCTTTCTGTCCCAAGGCTTAGGTATCACACTGATCAGTGCTACTTGAAGGGTAATTCTCTTGCCAGCACTGAATATATGTAAGATTTCACTTGGGCTCAGTGTTGCCTATAGCAGACTGGCTGCATTATCATGTGAGAATTCAGTTTGTGGGGAGCTCATTACAAGTTTTCTATGACACACATTCACACAGACCTTGCCCCTTAAAAAAACAATGCTGAGAAAAAGTACCCAGTGAGAGGTTTCACATTGTGTGAATTCAGTTAATTTTTTCTTATAGCACCTCATAATTTTCCAGAACAGAGATCATTAATCATCCCAAAGTGTGTAGAAGTTTGGGCAATAGCTGTAAGACCACTAAATGCTGACCCTGAAGGAAATTAATTACTAAAGGTGAAAAGCAAGTGTTTTCTTAAATAAGCCACCTAAGCTGCCTGGTTTTGCAAATATTTATTAACACAATTCAGATGAAATCAGATCAGCACTTCTGGCTGCAGAGAGTGTTGCTTCATTGGACCAGGAGTCCCCATTTCCAAATCCATATTCAATCTTTTAACACAGCAGCAAATTATATTCCCCATCTGTCTCCTGTGACAACACTAATACATGTAATAACTGGATGGTGATGTACAAACACTTTTGAAATACCTCATTTATTGAATATAGGAAGTAGTTATTTATAATAAGCTGTTGGGGAGTTGGGGTTTTATAGTTTTTAAAGTTTTTGATATTTTCAATTTTCTGGATGTAACTGAAATATAAGTGAGTATGTGATAACCAAACATTCTTGATACAGAAAACTCTTAGGGCAGGATGAGCCTGATATTTCAAAGGTTTTCCCAGCCAATGTCTCTGTTCTAGGACTAACAAGTGCTTTACCATGATTTGAAGAATGAAAGGTCCTGAGACTGAACCAGCTCTGGCCTTGAGTTGTCCCACCCACAGTGAATCTGGGCACTTGCCACAGTGCTGTTGTGTGCTCTAAGCACCTCCTGCCCTGAAGTTAACCAGCACTGTTCTTTCTGATTTGAGGGTGAGTGAGAAGGAGCAAAGCACCTCCCAGAGGGTCTGTGAACAGGATGGAAGTTCACATAGACTGTTGCCAACACATCAGGATTTGGCCTATACCACGACCCCTCCTTGAAGAATTGGCCTGATAGCTGTTTTCCAAGTTTTTTGCTGAGTCAGAGTTTCAATATGGGAGATAAAGCCCACAATTTTATAGTCTGAGTCATATTCTCTTTGACCCACTGGCAAACAAAGTCATGCTGCAATGAAACAGCATGAATGAACATTTCAGCCATGAAAAGTAGGAGTTTATTTCAGATTAATTTCTCACCTTTGGAGCTGGTTGATGCATTAGTTCAATGTGATGAAGAGAGAGAAATGGGAAGAGGGGCTGAGAACTAAATTCATCCCAAAAAATGTGTGCTCATTAGGGAGCAATCATCACTTTGTATTCTATCTAGTTTGTGTGATGGAGATGGGACTTGTGGCAACATGGCAACACAGCAAGGCCAAGTACTGATGTTTATTGCTCAGTGAGCGGCTGGCATGACTAATTGAGAGGAACAGATTCATCAGGTTTAGAGCTTAAGAAAAGTGATGGGAAGATATTTTCATGAACTGCTATTCTCACTACTACAGTTTTTAAAAGCCTCCACTACAGTAAAAAAAATAATTATTTTTGTTAAAGCATGATACAGACCTGCTATGTTCTAAACAGACAAGATTTGGTTGCACTTCTTACCTTTTAATTTCACTTCTATTGAAATGTTGCACTTGAGGAAAGAACAATTTCATCTTTTGAATTTTGCCACTGATTTTGCTGTGCCCCACACCTCTTGTAAAGAATAAACAGTCATATGTCCTTGTCTCTCTAAAGTATAAAAAGGTTTCAACAAAAACTGTTATGTCCATGTGCATTGCTTCTGCAGTAAACCTTGGATCTTCATGATTTGAAGCTATTATAACTTCTCAGCAAAAAATGAATGTTTAAATGTCCATTTGAACTTATTGTGAAAAAGAGTGGCACTGGCAAATCTAGAATTACTTCACAGCATTCTTTTCTATTCTGTTTGGGTTTTTGCATTGCTCCTGTGATGCACTGGTTTGGAATTCCTCAGAGTTATTTTCATTTAAGCTCAAATGTAAATGAACAGCCACATCAGACCAAATGACTGCAGTATGAATTCCAGCTTGTGGAAAATTCTCACAGCCAGGCAGGGGGATGCTTCCCTATTGCAAAGATAACCTACAGGACTGTTCACAAAAGCTGGTCCAGCAAGACAGATCTCCTTGTGGTTCTTCCTCTGATAATGCAGACAAATAGGCTCTTGGTTTGAATTGTTGTTATCTAAAACAATCTGTCTCCATCAGGATCTGGACAAACTATTCACCCCAGGTAAATGTTACCCTTTGAAAATAGCCTCTCTCTTCCTACTCTTTGTCCTCAATAGCAAAGTGTTCCTGAAATGGTACCTTAGTCTGGGTTTTTCTGTGGTTTGTTTGGTGGGGGATTTGGTTTTTCTGTTGTTTTTGTGTATATGTTTCTTTTTAAATGTCTGATTTTAAAATGTTAAATTCATTGTCCATAAACAGACTTCTGCTTTAATCAGGGCAAACAAGCTGCTCTTTAAGGAGTATCTGCTTAGTGAAATAAATGCTGTTTGGGGTTCTGAGGACAGCAGGAAGTTGTTCTTCTGTTATCAAAGTTCTTTCTTCATTCAATATGAGAAATAATGGCACTTGGGTAGTACTTTATTATAGATGCTCTTATAGAAGTTTTGAAGAAAAGTGAATCAATCTTCAGAAACAGGCCTTATATTAATTAGTGTACTGCTAATTACTGCAATCATACAAAAGTTGCAATGACACCTATCTATATATTTGTATGTTCTTTTTGGTCTTTTTAAAGACTGTGTCACAAGCCTAAAGATGTCTTCAGCTTAAAAAAAGGTGCTTCTCTGGGCTGGTGTGTGTCTGTCTCTGTTCAGCTTTGTTCCATGCTCAACTTTGCTAAATTCTGGTTTTTTCTTTATTCTTTCCTAATCTAGAAATTGCCAACTATGAAAAGCTTGTTAATTTCTGTTTGTAAAATGTTCTGGTGTAACTTGAATTAAATGTAGTGCAGCTGGGAGCAGTCATGGCTAAACAATACATGGCATAAATTATCTCTATCTGGAGTGTTTGACTAGATAACATAATCAACAGGAGGCTGACAAAACATCCCAGCTGCCTGTTGTTGCTGACAACTTCATTATTTCCGTGATGTTCAGATGGGTAATTTGTTTCTGAGGAACAGCAATATCTGCAGACATGTCCAATGGCCTCAGGTACTTTTATAGGCTTCCTGAAGCTGCATGTGTTTGCATAGATTTAGGTCTTTTCCTAATCTGGGGGACAACTTCAAGAACCATCAGCAAGGAGCTCTGCTCTTTGTTGGTTTTGCAATAGAGCAGCATTCCCATAAATCAGAGTTGGTGCACACCTCCTGATAGGTAACAGCAGTTGCTCTTTGATTCCCTGGTTCAAATAGGAAGGGCTTTGAGGCTCTGATGGACTTCTTATACTATTTTATCTCTATTTACCTTAACTTACACTCCAAAAAATCCCAAATGACTCAGTAGTTTTGTAGCTCTGACAGCCCAGGCACAATTCTATTCCACTGCAGCCAGGAATTTTCCAAGTAAAAAGACTAGCAGGGGTTAAAAAGCCACTGTGACTGTATGAAAAACATGCCATCTTTAAAGAATTCTGACCAGAACAGTCAGAAGTTTCTGCTAGTTCATTTAAAACCATATTCTGAAATACAAGCAGCAAGTCCCCAGCTGCCACAAAGCTGAGAATTCCCACCATCTGCATCCTTCCTCTGGAGTCTGCAAGCCCCAGGCACGGGTGCATCTGCCAATTCAGCCCTGCAGAGAGCCTAGATGTGCTGGGTTCCAGGCTGGGCTGGTGGGACCATGGGCTGGGAGCTGTGGCTACAGAGGAAACCTGGGGGAGCCGGGGCTGGCTGCCAAGCCCAGTTCCACTTGGTCACTGACATCACATTGCCTCAAATATTTCACAATACTTGAGAAAATTCTTTTCTAAGCTTATTCCAAATACAACTATTTTTTCTTCATTCACAATTTCAGAATTTTTCAAGTTTGATCATGTCTGTGACTGATCAACTGGGAAATATTTGTCTTTTTCATAAGCATATTGAATACTTCTGTGTCTTTGTGGATAATAGGTTATTTGCTATGGATTTGGATCAAGAACACTGGCTAAAGTAACTACTGAAACAGTAAGACTCAAATCAATGTCCTTGAAGAAACACAAGAAACCAGGGAAGAGGACAGAGAAGAAACAAATTGGCAAAGGGGTATGTGTGAAAGATGATAGGTAAACAAGGAGCCAGAGAGGCAGGAATTGCCAAAACCAGAGTTGAATTTACTACAGTACGTTATATGTTTGAAAATGTGCAAGAAAGAATGAGTGTGGGGACAAAGAAACATAAACTTTTATGTGTTTGTTTATGGGGTTTGTTTGGTTTTTATTCTACCTTTCTCACTGAATAGTTTTGACTGTATGAAAAAAAACCCTACCCCATTATCTTGTTTCAAGGAGAAGAGTCACTTTAACTACTTTTCAAGTAATGGATTTTTAAAATGAGAGTGCATACAGGTGTCAGAGTTAGCCATGTTACTTTTTGAGTGGGTGGAGATCCCTACTCTCAAGTATCCAATCTGCCTGGCTCCATTGCTGTGACAGTGGATGGAGATCTGATATTTGAGCAATATTTGTTCCTTTAGTGGGACTCAGAACAGTCTAAAATGCAGCTTTGTCTCTTATGATGGCAACAGCTTTGCCATTGTTGCAAGTAAAGTCAGGCTCCATGTGAGTTTCTCCACTCCAAACTTCCCACCCAGTTTCTAGTGGGGAAAACCAAATGTTTTTCACAAAGACGGGCACGCAGTGTAAAACAGGGAAACGCTGGATTCTGGGGATGGAGGGGGTGCTGCCTACTGGACATCGCGTCCTGGGGACAGGCGACTCCTGCGTGGCCGCCGCTCCGGGGACCATGCGAGGGTTTTGGAGAACTGGGTGGACGCTGCCACCTATCGATGGATGGAAGAGCGAAACCCCAGACCTTACACGGAGCTCCTCATCCCAGAAATGTCCCAATGTCTGGGAGGAACAAACAGAATTTGCTACATGGAGTTAAGATCCAACACAACGCTAGAAACAGCTGTGGTGTGTGAAGGTGAGAGCAACACAGGGTGAAGGTTTGGGGGACTGTGTCACTGAATCAGCCGACTTGGGTGGCCTCTTTAAGCAAAAGGTACCACTAAAT
Source organism: Urocynchramus pylzowi (assembly GCA_013397555.1). Lineage (NCBI taxonomy): Eukaryota > Metazoa > Chordata > Aves > Passeriformes > Fringillidae > Urocynchramus > Urocynchramus pylzowi. Next base: position 365,624 of record VZRH01003911.1, on the reverse strand, counting down.
GTACATCTTCACAAAAACATGCAGCTTTAGCAGCAGTAAGAACAAGAGCAGCTGGTGGGATCAGCTCTCTTTGTGTGCTGCAGGCAGGGAACTTTCAGACTCAGCAATCATGGAAGGAAAACCTGTCTCAGTAGGTTGTCAGCAGTGTAAGTACAGCCAGCAAAATGCTCTGTGCAGCTATGGAGAGTGGAATGCAAGGGCAATAAGAACTGGATGGCTTCTCTGTCCTCGAATGGAAGCATCAAAGGCTGAGGATGGGCAGGTTTCTGCCAGAAATCAGACTAAAGGATCTTCTTCCACATGTTTCATCATAAACCCAGGGTCTATTGCTTCTGTAGGTCTTTTAGTCTTCTTCATTTCCAGAACTGGATGTAGGTGACTCTCACAGTTATTTACAAACATTCAATAATAATTTTTAATAATTTCATTTTTTGTCATTTGCTAAATGTATGATTATTTCTTTTACCTTACTGAGCATTGTTTTGTGTCTTCTGGATTTTGAACAGGCTGATTATGAATATATATTCATAGGTCAAGAAGATTATAAATATATTTTCTTGAGACAAAAAAGCTAATTGTATTTCACAATAACTAGGCTTGGGCAGAAAACATCTTGACTTTTACTATTCTACTAAATACTGTTTGGGTAGAAAAAAGACTAAGCATTTAAAAAATCAAAATGGCAACTGTAAAAGGGTTGCTTTCCACCAAGCTGAAGGGAGAAAGCAGAAGATAGAAGTATTGAACCACACTGACAAGGTGCTAGAAATGTTTAAGAATAGACTGATTTCTGGAAATTCACTTTATGTTTTTCCCCTGAAAACAGCTGGAAATTGAGAATTCCTTTACAAGCGAGTTCCATAGGTGAGGTCAATACAGGAAAAAAAAAAATCTTAATTGGGGACTTTGACTTAGAAGAATCATCCTTATTTAGCATAGCACTGAAAATGGAGTTCCTAGGCTTACATTTATTTTTAACTGATTTAGACATTTCAGGTTTTTCAGCATGTTTTTTTCCAGATAGTATCTCAGTGTTAGAGAGGTATTTGGTGGTTTTTGAAAGATTTCCAATTCCCTTCTGTTGGCAAGGAGCAGTGACCTCAGTCAGCTCTCTGACTAATGATCCTTGGAAGGAGCAGAACAAAAGAGGGAATCCTGTAAATGGAGGGCCTGTGATTTTCAAGGTACAGGAGAAGGAATGCTGTGAATAGAATATTGTAATACACTTTGCAGTTCTCTGCTGCAGCAAAGCATGTAATTATTTGCATTTGATATTCTCATTATGCCCTATAACTATATGTATTTGATGTTCATTTGCATTAGATATTCTCATATGCCTACATGTCTGTGTGCATGTTTACACACACATGTACAGCAGGCACATGTATTGATAGAAAACCCCCAAAGAATGGTTTGATCCATATCCAGATTGGTTTAAAAAATACAGATTAGCTTCAAGTTCCATGGCATACAAACATCAGGCCCAGGACTACATTTTAGCTTCAGCTTCTTGGGCAAAAGAGTGCCCTTGGGTATGAGGCACAGCACCCTTAGATGAGGTTTGAAGTGTGGGAGAATCAGACTAATCAACAGATTTTGGGAGGTTTCCAATATTTTCCAAAAATCATGTTTGAATATAACCAGGGAAAAAAATTCAGCAGATTGTAAGAGTAGCTCTGGTATCTCCTTAAAATAATCCAAAATACTTTTTTCTTTAGATATTAATGGTCACTGGCTACGACCCAGGAATTTCTGTGTTTTGGTTCTTTTCTATTATCCAACATTGCACTGGAGTGTTCTGATTGCATGAATTTAACCCAGTGGACCATCTAGAAGGATAACAATTCTCTAGGTCATTGTTTGTCTTTGATTGACACCTTCACTGTTTTTAGAATTCTGTATATGGGTATTTGAAATATTCCACATTTGACTTTGTAACATTTTTGTGGGTTTCTGTGGGTTCCAGCATTTGTAATTTTTTGCCCTAGAGTAAAAAAATGAGATTTTGAAATATCACTATTCTCCTATTTTGGAAGCTCCTAATGCAGACATTACAGGATCTGCTTTAGCAGCCTTAGAGTGTGCTTTTGTTATCCATTTAATAGTCTTTTTGAGGCATAACCTGTTCAGGCTGGGAGCTTTCCAATGATGTTGCAGATGTCCCACAGCTAAGGCTATGCCTGCTGCTTTTGTTGCTATGATTGCAGATAGCTGTAGTGGTAGCTCACTTGGAGAAAGAAGAAACAATACATCACATGTAACAAACACTACTGCAGTGTGATTTTTACCCTTTCCTCTCACTGTTTTAGCATAAAACCAACTGCTTGAGGATGGCTGCATTAATGTCTTTTTTTGCTCATACTTCTTGGCAAATTAATTACAATTGCAGTTTTGTTTACTCTGGCAGTAATTTTTTTTTCTACTCGCATGCTGTGCTGCTGATCAATTTTAAAGGCTACAACAAGCTAAAAGCACACAGAAGTCATGGTATCTCTCACATGGAAGCTTCACATATTGGTCACTCCTACAGCTGCACAGTTAACTGGGACAGAGTTAAGGCACCAAACATTCTACCTGTGATACAACACTACTTGCTTTAAATACTGTTCTATTCTGAGGTTTTAGCAGCAATTTTGGACTACGTTAATTACTAGTAATAGGCTTTTTCCTATCTGATCATTCATGCAGTGTAAGGAAGAGATTTACTCATTCTGCCCAGAGGCTGAGCCAGCAGAGACAGCAGAGCTAATGTGATTCATTGAAGGAAGAGTGGGGACAATTACCAGCAACTTCTTCACATTTTGCCTTGGATAGCCTAAGCTGGTAAGTCAAATTTAACTCTTTAATGCACATATTCCTAATTATTAGGAATTCAAGTATGATTGTTTCATAAACATACAGTGTTGAGTGGTTTCTCAGCTGTTGTGTTTTCCTAAAATCCTAAGAGAATGTTTTTACAGTTACAATGTGCCCTTCCAGTACACCTGTCTACAGAGTGTAGCATATATGTGCCACAAACAACAGAGAGTGATCTATAATTTAGGTATTTCTTTTTCTTTCTCTGCAACATGTTTTTGTAGAGACATGAATGTTAGGTCAGTATTTGACAATTAAAAAGGAAAAAAAACCCCACAAATCTTTTGTAAAGGTAACTATTTTATATTCATTTGTATTTGAATTTGGCTTTTAAAGGACCCTGGTGAGGCGGAATAAAATGGTTCAGTGCTTAGGTGCGAGTAGAAATCCGATCACAAAGATGAATTTGCAGGATGTGCAGCGTGAAATATGAACTATGACCAGGCAGACCTTGGTCCCTGGTTTGGTTCATAGCTATAGCACAGTAACAGACACACTGGTTTGATGGGTATTTCCAGGGCAGGGCAGTAACTGTTTCCCCAGAGATCTGCTGCAAGACTTTTGTGCTCTTTAATTCTTGGAAATGAAAACTGCTGTTAATTATGACTGGTTATAAGGGGAGCTGCTGTTGTTATTTTTTCTAGTCTTGCCTTTCTCAGTAAAATCTGATGCTGTGCTGCCTGTTGCAGTGCTCACCTTGCTGTGGGGGTGCAAATTAGATCACACAGAGCTACTCCAAAGCATATGGAGAGGTCCTTAGGTCATCCTGAACCGGGTCAGCTTTGTGCAGAGGCTTCCATAGGTGAAAATCTCAAATGGGGCTGTTCTGCATATCTTCTTTCTCTAAATTATTAATTTTCCATGTGCTGCAAAAATTTTAGTTCTGACAATGACACATCTCAGGCTAAGTGGATTTCAGCTAGGGGATTTGTTGCTCCAATCAAGACAATGCACATTTCAGGTCTTCACCTGATTCTTGAGGCAAGGATATGATTGTAAAAGAAATCTAATTAATAACTCTTTAAAGGAGCCTAAAACTGCTCTCATTAAATGGTTTATTTCTGTAAAGAAATAATATTTAATTATATTTAATATATTATTAAATATAACTAAATATTATATTTAATAAAAATACTATTAAATATAATATTTTTCTATTTAAAAATAAAGCATCCAAAAAACCTGTGCTTTCCATCACAGAATCATGTGAATCAAGCTGTCTTTTCCTTTTTTCTTATTATGTTTTTCACCCACAGTTTTGCCCAATCTCATTCCCATTGCTCTCCTGTGAGTCATTTCTACAGCCTAATAAGATCCCACTTCCAGAAAGTTTCACAGAATATTCAACTTGCCTTTTTTTCATTTCATACCTTGTATGTGACTAGGAAGGATGCTAAGTATGATGATCTGCAGTAGCATTTTGCACTTCACTGTTTCAGTACACTGGTGAAAAAATGCAGCTCGTTCACATCATGTCATTCCAGCTATTGCTTTATTGTTCCACAGTTATTCCCTGCACTTGTTTGGGATATTGATGGTGAGTATACAGGGAACACATCTATGTTTCAAGTCATTTGTGATTCACCAATTCTGTGTGGATAGCTAAGATGCCATCTGTTTTATTGTCGAATAGCTGCAATTTCTAGAGTGTTTACTTAGCTTCTCTATAGATTCACCTGCTCTTGACTTCACAGAAACGTTGATGAGATTATAAAAAATTCTGTTCTCTTCTTCCATCAGTGTCAGTCTATGGATCTGCTCTGGCTTTTTACTGATAAAGCTTCCATGTGTGGCAAGGGCACGCTGTGGTTACTGTTCTTGGAAGTTGTTGTTTAGGTGGTTACCAACTAACTGTTGTTTTCTTCTGAATGGATAAATCCTGGTTCATTGACCAGATCTAGGTGGGAAGGACTCCAGCTACCCCAAGGAACTGTCATATCTGGAATCAAATTATGTTTAGTCACAGTCCATAAGAACAGTAACCTGTGTCATGGGAAACAGGCTTGGTAGTTAACTGCTCTGAAACTTTTCTGGGCTGGGAACAGAGATTAGCCCCCCAGCGATGCCTAAATTTGCTGTGGTTCAAAGCCTACACCAGCAATCTAGAATGCTGTAATAGAGACTCCAGTTTCTTCTTACAGTGTATACATTGAAGCAGAGAAAACAGCCCTGCCAACTCTCTGAGTTTTGAATGTGTATTGGGAGAGGTGTCACTAGAGCACTTCTCCCAAAGACTCTGATTTCCTGGAAAACTGTCCAAGAACTGACAGGTGCTTATTCTTTACTTGCTAAGGTTAGTATTTTCTCAGAAAAGAAAATGCTGCCTGTCAAGCTGTTCTCTGTAGAAATTTGGGATTCTTGAAACAACTTCTCCCTTCTCAAGAAAAGCTTGAACTTGATGACTTCCAAGAGATTCTGTGAAAAACATCTGGGTAACTGAGTTTTGTTTGTCTCCATTTGTCTCCATCTTTAAGAAGAAGGAGACAAATGCACTTCCTGCGTTAGTGAAGGCTGGAGAAGAGATAAGGCTTTTTAGGAGTCAGGCTGGCAAAATTCCATTTTTTAATAATTATTTAAATCCTTGAGGGTATTAAAGTTAGAAAGCAGGTAGTTTGGTCTAGTGAGACAGGGGGAGGACTTTATCACCCTAGAGAACACTGACAGAGGCATAAGCCTTGTTAGCTTTAAATAAATAAATAAATAAATAAATAAATAAATCAAAAACCATAGTCCCAAAGCAGACAGTGCAGCAGGCTGAAGTGCCTTTGAATTAAGAATTGGTTGGGTCTACTCTTCTTTGTCCTCATCTTGAGAGTGGTTAGGTTTGTGTGGCAAATGCAAACTCTTCTTTCTATCCTGAGTTCACTACTAACTGTGTGGTATTTGGTATTTAAAACTTGTAGTCTTGGAATCAGATTATTTTGGGTAATTGAAACTTCCTTTACAAACATGCTTATGGCTCTCCCTGGCCTATTTTTATTCCCTGTTTGGATCTGTGTTTTGACCCATACTTTATTGATGAAAAGAAGAAGTTATTGAAAACAGAGGTAAAGGGAGAAATTTATGTGGGACAATCTGTAGCACTATGTACTAACAGAAACTGGAAGTGTTACTCTAAGAATTAGAGTAATAATAATAATAATAATTTAATTCTTAGTTACTCTAAGTAACTAAGAATTGAATTATTATTAAATTTGGTAACTTTGTGAGTTTCTTTAAAATTCTAATAACATAGAAAAGTGGGAGGTGGATAATCAGTTTACTTCATAAACTCAGAGAAAACCAGTCAAAAATCCTTGCAGTATTTCTGCCTCCTGAGTGCCAGAGAGCTTCTGATCATCTCCTGCCTTGCACATTTATTTCAGGAGTCCAGCTCAAATAATTCCCTTTTGATTGCACACACTGTTGTTCTAATGTAACAAAGTCTTTTTATCCCATATGACAATTGTGTTGACTCTCTCTCTCTTCCTTCAGAGACTTGGTCTCTCTTCAGTATCTTGGGAACATGGAGAATATGTGAAATTATTTGTAATAAGATACTTTTATGCTCTTGGTGTATGCTCACCACAGTGTACAGTGAGAATGAAAGATGTAGAAAGCTTAGGAGACCTGGGTGGTGTCTTAAATCTTAAGGACAAATACCTGCCAAAGCCACAACAGCAGGGTGAGTGTTTAGTAAAGAATGCTTTTACTGGAAGTAATCATTAAAGTCTGGTCCTGCCATCCAATTTTCTCAGAAGAAGGCTGAAACCATAAGAACAAAAAAGAATTTATATGATAGTAACAAAAAAAAAATATTATTTCCAGAAAAGATAGTCTGAAAAGGTATCCAGGTTTACTATTACGACTGTGAAGTCTCCTAGAGAGGCATTCTGCCTTATAAATGTGTACACACTCATCAGGGGAAAAGGAATATGTGAAGAAATGGTACATTTTTTGTCATCTTTTCACTTAGAAATTCATATGGGTAGTTTCCTATGCCTGCAGTTGGGTCAAATCTGATTCTTAGTTTCCCTTCAGAAAGGCAGAATTATTTCCACATAACGTACTTCAAGAGTTAAATATTAATTCAATTTTTCTTAATACAAAAAAATTATTGTAATGATAGAACATAGAAAGTATTGCTTAATTATGAGATAATATGTAAATCCAATTAGGTGAGGCAGTCAGAGAGAGGCAGCAGTCCCTCTTGGAAGGTTTGTACTCTAAATGGACAGGGCAAACACAGAGCAGGATAAAGTAATACAACAAATAGACACAACTAGTGCCTGCCCACTACATGAGGAAAAAGCTACTCAGTATGAAACTGTCCATAGCAACATTTACTTTTGGGTGTCACTTTTTTCTGACACCCTATTACCAGAACTCACTCTCCAAAAACATTGTTTCCCTCATTAATTGCAACTCCTCCTCCTTATACAAATTAGCATATAATTCTGGGGTGGTCTGTTGTATTTTTCCATCTTTAATTCTCTGTCTCTATAGATATCCATGGGTCTAATTCCATAAAGAGCCATTTGCCATTGAAAAAGCCCCAAAGGTGCCTCTGCGCAGAAACTCTGTGTGAAAGTGACTTTAGGCACAGCAGCCTCACACCGTGTGCTTCAGTGACACACTTCTGACCAGTGATGGTGATCGAGCAAAACCTCACTTAATGGCCGCTGTTTTCCTTCCAGAAAACCCTGGCTGAGAATGACCCAGCAAATGCATAACTTGAGCCTCCTGCAGAGCAAAAAGCACAGCATGCCCTCGTCGCCCAGCGCTGCCAAGCGGCTGTACCGCAACCTGTCGGAGAAGCTGAAGGGCAGCCACACCTCCTTCGACGAGGCCTACTTTAGATCCCGCTGCGACCGCCTCAGCCTCCGCAAGGCCTCCGTGGTAATGCCCCCCCTCCCACGCCACTCCACTCTCCCATTAGTGTCCTTAATCAGCTGGCTTTTAATCTGTACCAGTCTCATCATCTCCCTTTGTTCCCTGACGAGTGTCTTGTGTTCTTCCCAGCCTTGCCATCAATGACCCTTTGTCAAAACAGAGTTTGACCTTCTTGAAGGGAAAGACAGGCTACCTACTCAAGTGGTGATGCTTTATGTTAGGAGTAAGGTTGTAACTCGGCACTTACATTGACAAAACATGAATTAAATCTATAGATGCAAGTGTGTTCTCCTACAAGAAAGGAACAAAACATGTTTTGAGAAAAGTGAAGATAGCTTTTAATAGAAGTTCCCATTTTTCCAAATGACAGAGCAAATGGAACTTTCAGGCATGACAGATAAATGCAAGGCTACTACCAGACTGTGGTGATAGTCAGTAGATAACACTATGGAAGAAAGAGATCACATGTGAAGGAGCCTGGCCTGGGTACCCCAACCAAATCCCAGCCAAGCACTCTGATACCAGCACAGTAAAATATAGAAACAACTGCTGGAATTACACCTCACAAGGGCTCCTGCTGCTGTGAGTGCTAGTGAAGTTACACAACCCACAGTGCAGACATTCTGGGGAATGGACTTTGTCTCTGAAATAACAGCCCAATGTAAATGCAGTGTACAACAGAATCTTTTCTACTTGCTGAAGGAAGATGAACCTGCTTGTGGATGTTGCCAAAACAAAATAAATCCCACTTTTTCCTAAATAGGAAAAACAAACACATTCTTCAACTTCTCTGAATTATTTTGAAGGAAAGACTTTGTCTCCACCTCTGAAGAGCAAAGTCTAATGACATTGTCTGAATGCACCAGGAGGTGCCCCTTGGAACCAGCACTCTGCTGCACTCAGTCAGATGCTTAGTGCAATGCAGGACTGAACTCAGAGAATGGCTGGGCTAGATAGCAAAAATATTACATTTTGTCAGAAAGAGAAAGGACACTCTAGACTCCTTTAATACTCACACGTTATGTAAGAGACGTATTATATAAATTTGTGCAAGAATGGGAAATTATTTTTAATTCAATTAGCTGATGCTGTCCCCTAGGATTGTGCTTTCCCGAAGTCAGAAGACTCTTGCATGACCTGTGGAGACTGTTGTCTCTCTCCTATGAAGAAAGACCATGACCTGAAGGAAGCAGGGGACCATGGCCGCTTCCTCTCAGATCTTTCAGAGCCAAAAGATCCTTGTTTCATAAGAGAAGCCTGAAATTCAAACACGGCCTGTGAGCTGGAGAGCAGCCTTTTCATGGTAGCCAGCAGCTGTTCTTTTGAGGCTGTGGGTTTCCAAATGCTTTTCAACTTGTAGGGATGATTTGAATTGAGGCCTCAAAGTATGAACAGTGGGAAACAATTCTTTAGATTAATTTTTTAAGCCTTTTTAGCCACTATCTTATCTTGTCTTTTTTTTAATTTCAAGTGTGACTGAGGGAGTGAAGGAGGAGGATAAACCAGCGCTGGGGACATGCCAGAGCAGACTGACATGTAGGCTGAATGAATGCCAGTCTGTGAGCATATTTTCTGACCAGTTTTTATCTAAATACACCCTTCACATTACATATTCCTTCAAACATGGGCTCTTCTGTAATACTTCACTAATAAGAAGAATTAGTGAGCTGAGCCAAAGGATGAGGAGCAGAGCACAGCTGCTGGGGGCTGAGTCCTCTGCTAACCCTGAGCCAGTAACTTACAGCCTCAGATCTGTCCCTTTTCACTCTGGATCTGTCAGCAGTGGGAGTGCCTATTCCATCAGTCATCATCATTAGGAGACTTGATTTTATGTTGTGTGGATGGGGATTTAATGGGACACAGACATATCTGTGCTAACTTTGCTCCCTCAGCCCACTACACTGTCATGGGAGTGTCCCAGCTTTTGTCACTGACAAACACCCAGCAGAGTAACCTCCAGGTATCACCAGTCTGGGGTCTGAGCTGGTGTTCACAACAGGCAGTGAATAGACTCCCACTGAACTGGAGAGGCTTTGGATCCCATTTGATCCGTTCTCCATGTTGTTTTCCCAGTTTTCCCTAGAAATAAACAGCAAGAAAACTATTAGTGAAGGTAGAAATATTCCAGGTCAAGTTGCTAGCTCATGTATTTTCTAATCATTGAGTTTCTGTGCCACTGAGCTAAGTCAAGGAGTAAAATCATGTCTCCAGACAAGTGAACAACATTTGTTAAAATTTGTTTTCTTTCAGCTTTGGCTTGCGAAGAGTTTTCTTTCCACCCTCTCTTGCTGTGCAACACTTTCCATTCAGTAAATTGTTGTCTTGCTGCAGACATAGCAATGTCCCAAAATAGCTTTATTCTTGAACTCATGTTTATCAAAACATGTCTTTGCAGAAACTACTTTACCACTTTTTCCAACTCCAGTAGTACATAGTGGACTTTTTCAGTCAAACTTAGAGCAAATAGCTTGAAAGGGGCACTTCATTTTAATTAAGCTACATAAGATTGCATTTCTAAACACTCTGGCACTGAATCACTTACTGGAACATGGTTATTACTTACTGCAAAGCAATACTGTAGTTCTTTTCAGTATATACATTTGTGCATCACAGTAACACCTAAATAAATTAATGACATGGCACAGCTGTCCAGCTAATGATTAGAGGCTGCAGGACTGAGTCAAGGAAAAAGCAATGTAAAAACTGCCCCTAAACTTCACCCAATCATTTTTAAATTTGATTAAGTTTTTCTTTGAATTTAATGCTTTTGTCCTTTCAGAGCAGACGAAAGTTATCTAGTAAAGGTAAATAATTGCTCTTGTTGGTATTTGTGACAATACCAGCTGGACTAAAATAGAGCACTGGGGTCTAAAGATATTAGACCCCTTATACCTGTTTGGATTTCTTATCCCTAGGCTGCAGATGTCTGAAACATGCACAATACTAGAGAGTCTTCTATATGGAACGTGATAAGCTTTTTGCAGCAAACTATATAATTTTAAAATATATTTCTGTTTTCTGTGTCAAAGCAAATAGTTGGGGAAAAGTTGGTCAGGTGTGTAGAATGTTTTTCTGGACTTGGAGAGCTGGGGTGGATGCAGACTTCCAAACAGACAGTTCACTAGCATGGGTGAAGATGTGATAGATACTTTGCTGCCACTCCAGGATGTTTTTTGACGGTCTAGCAGAGTTTGATGTGGTCTTCTATGGATGAGGGATGCACACATGACCAGTTAGAAAGGCCACATTGCAGCTGCCATGATTTTACACTCTTTGAAGTTACAAGACTTGCCAATGTATTTCAACCTATTGTTTGTGTCTGAATTGCTCATTTGGAAAACCTGATATTTCCAATTTGGTCTTGTAATTGTTTGGATTGGATGAAGTAGCTCATAATAGTCGTGCTCTGTTTCTCATTTAAATCAGTGCAGCTTTTTCAATCACATTTCTGATGAAATGAAGAAATAGAAATTTCCCTTTTTTTTTCCCCTTTTGGTGAAATGTTCTTGCCAGCAGGTCAGTTGGCAAGAGCATTTACGACAAATTTAACTTAAACGTGTGCTTAGATTCTGCTCAGCAACCTAGGGCCAAAATTTCACAAATACTTCAGGTATTTCATTTGGCAAGCAGAAGTCTGAAGATGCATTTTCAAAGGCACACCAGCAGGTCTACATCGTGATAACGGAATCAAAAAACCCAGTTTGAATCAAATTTTTTTAAGTAGTTCTACAGCAATCTGACAGGTAGGCAAAATCTGCTAAGGGGGGGGGTGTGTGTGTGTGTGTGTGTGTGTGTGTGTGTGTATTTTAAAAGGACAAAATGCTTTTGTCAGCCATAATTTAATTTCAGCTATAATTGTGACGTTAGCCATCTCTCTTTTATTACCATGTAATAGTGAACGTTTGATTTATATAATGGAAGAAACTTCTGAGATGTAGTACAAGATTTCCTGAGTTTCTCACAAAATTGGAATTAAAGCCAAATAATCATATTGAGCACTTAGGGTAGCTCTCTATGCTAACTCATTTAACTTTTGCACAAATATGTAAAGCCAATTAAAAGATAATTACTTATTCTGGTTTTTAAAAAAGGGAAAACCATGCGGGTACGCAGTGCCACAGAAGGGAAAATGGGAAGAGAGAAATAACTACCTTCCTGTCCTGAGTGAGCACCACAGCCTTTCACTCAGTAATACCATCAGCTTTACCTTTTTGTTCTCTCCCAGACTTTTTCCAAAAATGAACTTAACTAAAAGAAATGCAGACCAATGCAGTCATTCAGTTTCCTTCAACCAATTCCCTTTATAATATGCTTTTGATTAATTCACTGCTAAATAAGTAGATTTTCATAGATGTGATCAGTTGCGAGAGTAATATGCTTTTGCTTGTTTTCTGATTAGATCAAAATCCAGATGATTCTGAAGCATAATTATCCTGTAGTCTCATAAACAACACTGTAGAGAAAGTTCCAATAACAGTAGAAAAAGAATTTGAAATGGAAATTAACAGTGATTAAATTAATGCTGTTTAGAATGCTGATGTAGAAGAAATGGTGAATGTATTTCTAGTGGAAGGTGTCCCTGTCTGTGGCACAAGTTGATCTTTAAGGTCCCTCCCAGCCCAAACCATTCTGTGATTTTCTGATTTTAAATTTCTAATCATTTCCATGATTAAAAGTCTATCAGTTCACAATTCTGCATCATGATAATGAAGTCTCATGGCGTGAAGAGTAAGCTTTCTTTTTCCTTTGTACTTCAAACATCAGTGCTCTCTGTATGCTAATTTTGAGTGCACAATACAGTGACATACAGCTGCTAAATCAATATCACTGTTGAGTGGAGCTGAAGACATACAGAAGTATCAGAATCATACCAATAATTAAAGTATTTTGTAATTACAATTACTTCAAATTCTTTTAATTTCTACCAGAGCACTTCATCCTTTCAGGGTACAGGCAAAACACCAGAATAAGCATAACGTCTCTAATATCAAGATTATAAAGGTGTTGCATAAGCAAGACAGCAGATGTGTGCAGCTACTGGAATGATAAGAAGTATTCCTGCATTGCAGTAAAAATTTCTGACATTTTTAAAGTTTTCCTTTATAACAAGAGAAATATGTGCTGTCTTCTCACCTAAAATTTTCTGGATATGCACTCTGCCTAATGACAGTGTATGTCCTTACAAACCATTTTTATCTTGAACAGAGGGGTTAAAAAAGAATGACAAATAGAGCTGTTTACTATTCACCTGTCTCTTTTTCTGAGATTTTTATCTTATACCAACCCCAGAGTGTGGCTTAAGTATTTGATTATAAAATTAAACCTGAATCTTATCATCTGGAGAAGAATCTAAGCCCAAGAATGTGACAAAACCCTATGATCAGCAGTGATGTTTTAGTCATATTCAACCTACAGAAAAAATATTTCTCCAGAATGAGCTGTTTTGTACTTCAGTGTCTACAAGGAGATTCCCAAGTCAGCACTACTGTCCCAGATTTTCATTATTGCTGCATAGCTCATCTCACCCTTAGATTGTCACCTTAACATAAACATCTCATTTCTTTACATTGGTAGTTTGGGGTACAGGGCACCTTTTGCATGCTTGTCCTGTTCTGCTGATCCCCAATATTCAGCACTGATGGGGTCCATACTAAAACTTTGAGCTAACATCACCTTTGCAATTTCTTAGTGTGGTACCAATATTTCACACGCAAAGAGAAGATCCCTGTCAGGCGGGAAAATTTCGGAAGACACTTTTAACTTCAAGCACACTGAAAAAAAGCCCCCGTAGAACAGATCAAATTCCAAGGTGGAGCTGGGGACTGCAGTTTCCAGAACTGCTTGGAAACCCTTACTCTAAGTGTTTTACAAGGAGACACACAGATGTTCCAGCAGGTAAATGTTGTTTCACTGAGAGCAAACTTGGACACGGATATGCCCAATAAAACTATTGATAAATTGATAATTAAAGAAGAAAATTAAGTTTTAGTGTAGTTGAAGTGTTAACTTCTAATCACAGTAGAAGATGGTTTCAGTTCAATATGCATTTCATGGAATAAAGAGTGTATTCTGTGATGAGAATTTTCTCAGTGGTTTTGGGACACAGGGAGCTGGTTTACACTGTGTATCTGAATCTGTGCTCGAGCCCTCCTTGCCTTGCTGGGCCTCTTGCTCCTGCTAATTCATTCCAAAGAGGGAAAAACCCTATCAGGTAATTACGGCAATGGGACACTGGGAGAGAATTTAAAGAATCTTGGCAAATAACTTGTCATTACTGCAGGCTCCAGAAGGATGTTCTCATAAAAGAAACCTGCAGGCCATGCTACTCTCCTGCACCTGCTTCTCTCCAGCTCAATTAGGAAACAACAGGGGCCTTTGTATTGTGCCACTCTTTTATCTCCTTGACATTGGTAAGGAAAAGGTTCAGTGGTTCTCCCTGCCTGAGAGCTGAGGTGCCGTGGAAGTTCTCGAGTTTGGCTGCTTGTGCTCTCTGCTGCTCAGACATGCACACTGGATACTCCATTTTTTCAGTCCCATTTCTACTTCTGTTTTTAAGGCCTACAAATGTCAAAGTTTCTTCTAGTTACAACTTAAATACAATAATACAGGCACCTAGAAATAACTGAGGTGATAGAATGAACACACTGGGTCACACTGGAACTGGAAATGTTTTTCTGCAGAACTGCTTGTTTGCTTTGGATTTTCATCACCTGATTGTAGTTTTCTACTTGAAATTTTGAGTTTTAAAAACTCAGTAGTCCAAGGCTCTGCCAAAATTGTCGTGTATCATCCAATTTCACACTGCAAACATAATGTTGCTCATACAGTTTGATCACAGGACAGATGTCTAAATAGGAATGTGTTTGTTTCATACAGGTTTGAATCTCACTTGAATCTTCCCACAGACCTGAAGCAATTTCAAGCACTCCAGGGGCAGACCAAGCTCAGTTCTGCTGCAAACATTTGCCATGCTTCAAGCTGAGCCTAAATTGGGGCTGGAGGAACAGTCTCACAAAACACAATTTTGAGGAGCAATCTCACAAAACACAAATTTTCTCTATTTTTAAAGCACTAATATATGAAAAGTTTTACTGAATTTCTGTCTTTATTGACACACAGAATTTCCAGTGCAATGAAGCTATGTTTGAGGCCGTGGAGCAGCAAGACCTGGATGCTGTTCAGATTCTTCTTTATCAATACACCCTGGAGGAACTGGACCTGAACACACCAAACAGCGAGGGACTCACTCCTTTGGATATTGCCATTTTGACAAACAATGTCCCCATTGCCAGGACCCTTCTGCATGTTGGGGCAAAGGAAAGCCCACACTGTAAGTAAAGAACACAAATTGACTTAGATAATTGCTTGTATGAGATCAGTTCTGCTGTTGTTAGTGAAAATCAATTACACGACACACAAAAATTGCCTGGTTTTATCATAAAGATGATTATAACAAGAGTGCTGGAGGATATTTGCAGCAATATCTGCTCATTGAATATGTGCTCAGTAGATTTTTTTTTTCTCTCTCTCAGATACACCAACTAATCAATCATGTTGAGCTTCTAATGTGACTAACACTGAGGCAGCTGGGTTAATATCAATCTTGAGAAAAAAAATCTTTAAAATTACGGCAACAGGAATTCAGCGATTCAAACATCATGGTCTGAAATGTAGAGTTTGTCATCAAAAATTAAAGGATGATGGGTTGTCTAGACTTTGCTTTATTTTGATTATCCTTTTGATTTTGGCTATGCTGCCTTCAGGAGGCCAGTTGTATTAAAATCTATCACTTCCATTCCCCACAGAGCCCTCACTACTGGTCTTCAAATATCCTAAAATCCCACTTAAATGAAAATTTCAAAGTTGTACAGAACCAGAGAAAACCTAAACACAAAACAGACCTTCTCACTTTACTGGAATACCAATATTTCTTATAACTACATATTGTAGTTATAAAACTTCTTTGTATTCCTTCATAGGCCTTTTTATGCCCAGTTTGTGGGTTGGAGGGTGACTTACCAACCCAATTAATCAACCATATACCATGACACAAACTCTGACGCCTTACGTGGGTCTAAAAATACCCCAATGTAAGAGAATTTGTTTTAAACTGTCAATGCCTATATTTAGGACATTCCCAGCAAGGCTATAATGAGACTGTGTTTGAGGGGTTCGGCCATTGCAGACTCTGCCATTAATTTGAAGTTAGTTAAATTAACAACATTTAGTGCTGGCATGTCAGTCTCTGTGCTCCAGGAAATTGCACCTTGAGGCTACTAACATTGCCAGTTTTTTCACTGCAGAGTGTGTGTGTATGTGCATGTTGAGTTTTTTTGCCAGACCCTCAGTGTTGGTACACCTTTATTGCTTTTCTATATCCACAGCACTTATATTATCATTTATTCTGGCCTCCTTTAACCTTCCCTGGAGATTTTTGCATAGTGTAGCCGCTCAGTGAAAAGAGTTTTTTAGTTTTATATTTATTTGTTTATTTTTCTGTCATGGTTCATGACTGAGGCTTTAAAAAAAAGTGTGACAGCATTTAGAGTACATGATTGACTGCTGAAGCAACATTCATTAACCATGACAAATCTAGAGGAAAACACAGTCTTGAGTGTTCTAAACAGCAGTAAAAAAGACTAAACTAATTTTTCATTGACCTCATCTGTAAATAAATGCAGTCTGATGGTGAGCAGGGGCAATCATAAATTAGTATTCATTTCCTGTAATTAATGCAAACATGCCTATGAACACAGAGAATATGAATATATAACCACCTCATTTCCATTTCAAAATATACCCACCAAATTTCCACTTCACTTATCTTGATTTTTAGTTTTTCTGATTGAAATAATGGATGAAACATTCCTAGTAAAAAGCAAACGATCATTTTGTTTGGGTTTCTTACCTGAAGGGTTTGCAGTGGTTGTTTGAGAGTGAAATGCAAAAAGTTATTTTCAGCTCTCAGAACAAAGGTTCACAGATCTATGTGCATGGCTTTACTCTTGTGGAACTGATGGCAATCACCTTCTATTTTGTCCAGACTTTCTGCTCTGCTTTTCATACTCAACCAACCCTGTTCAAATTAAATCCTGTTTGTATCATCCCAGGGCTGCAGGAACATGATCCAGCACCCAGCAAGAACATTTTCATTCCTCTGTGGTGGGCAATTGAGCAAGACTTCTGCAGGCTGAATGGGAGGGTAAAATCCTGACTCACCCAGTTTTGGGACTGGACACAGCATCTCTTAATGTGATTAGAAGTGTACAAGATAGATGCACAGAGCTGGGAGAAGGTGAAATAGAGGAATTCCTCATTCCAAGTGCAAACAAAAATCTTCTTTCACAGAAAACCTCTGCTCTTTCACTGTATATATTAGCTGTAGTGATCCAGCTGAAATCTCATTATAGCCTCTAACCTAACTCTGTAGAAAAGAGGGTCTGGGGGACAGATAGGTTCCATCTGTATCACCTGGATTTCTGCCTGGAACAGCAGCAGATAAAGCAATAGAAAGTAAACCTATGATCTTCATCTCCACATGGAATTCAGATTGTATAAATCTCAACAGGAACCCAACATCTTTTAAAAACAAAGTAACTAAGATCAGAGAGTAGAGCATTTAAAATATTAATTTAGTTGGGGAGAAGACAAAGTGTTATCTTTTCAGTTACTATCATTCATCATATATTCATGGTTTGGCTTGTTCATGTGAACCCAAATAAAAATAAGATTAAAATTCCCACTGGCTGATTGGACATCAGAGACTCAACAAATGTGGATCTGAGCCTTGATTAAACAGATAGAGCCAGATCCTTAGTGAGAACTTGAACCAATGCCAATGTTCAACCACCTGAAGCTCTGGCACATAAAATCTCCTTCCTCAGTCCTGTTGTGCTATCAGATGTGTTGCATGCTTATTGTAGGCATGGATCCAGGAAACCCCTTCACCTCTGGCCTCCCAGTAAACAACAGTTCTGAGGATACCAGCAGGTTCCAGGGAGCCTGGCCATATGTCCCTTATGTCCATATGAAGAATGATCAAACTTAAGAAGGATGGCTTCAAGCCAGCTTCTGAAAGCAAAGTCTTAGAGACAAACATTCTTCAAAAACAACCCTTTGGATGTCAGAGGTGTTGAGTAATTCTTTGCTTTCCCGTGGCTGTAAAGATCCCAGGCCACTTTTCACATCAGTAGGGTTATTCTTAGACTCTGCTAAACTCTGGCTGTCATACTGCTATGAGAGACAGAGACAAAAGTTAAAATGAAAGGTTCAGGCTGGATAAAACAAACACAGTTTTCACAATAAGGACAGTGAAGCAGTAGAACAATCTCCATCCATCCTGTGAAGTTTTCAAGACCAGACTGGATAATAGCTGCAGTCACTCAGTCTGACCTCTCGGCTGAGCCTGTTTTGAAGAGAATTGGTCTAGAGAAGGTCCTTTCCAATCTAATTTGTCCCATATAATCCCAGTTTAGAAATAACACATTCATATCCACATACATATTTGCTCCTGGTGGTGTTTTGGTGTCAAAAACCTATGAGAGTCTTGGCTTTATATGGTACAGTTTGATGTTTTCAGAAATGTCTGCTGCTCCTGACTTGTGCAAGTGAATGATGGGTTCAGTCTGTGTAAGATTCCTGCTGTTCCTGTGAAAGACTTGGGGCAACCAATAGCCTGCCTGTCTCTACTTAGCAATTCCTCACTATTGCTAAGAAAAGCCACATGTGCCAGGGCACTGATTATGGTAAAAAGAGGCCCTTTAAATTAAGGCTATCTCAGAGCTCTTCTGCAGAAACACCAAACACCAAAGTGATTTTCTGTGATTTCAGAATTCCTTCTCTTGTGCACTCTTTCCTGCATATTGAAAACCAAATCAATACCTGCATTTATTTTCAAATTAAACATCTTTACAAGTCCTGCTTTCTAAACTGCAGATTGAACAATTTTAGGATAAGAGCAACTCTGAAAATAGGGCTTGATTCACCACATTTCACTGTACAATCAATTGGCTTGTTTAGGAACTTGGGCTAAAATCAAACCTATTCTAGTTTGTAACCTATGTGATCTTAATTTTTACCTAGATGTAGCCCACAGTAGTTCACACAGAAAATCTGAACTGCTAAACATCAAATTAATATTATTCTGAGCGTGGGAGGAAAAAATCTCCAGGTGGCAAGCTGCTTACTGCCTGTGACTACCTGTGACTAATTAAGTTCTCTGGACAAAACTGTGGCACAAAAAGCTGGAAAGAGATCCATTCTCTACCAGCCATGGACTTTAGGCACAAAAAGGTCTTAATTTTGCCAATCAGATCTCTTCTTGTTTGTTGAAGTTTATATATTGTGTTTGTAACCAGTGCAATCCCCTTTTTTTAAATGCAAGTTTATTATAATATACCAAAGCAAAGGTTAGAGAGAGAGGCTATTATTTTAGCTTGGTTTTCATATTCTGACTTACAACAGATATGCAATTTCAGTCAAATTAAGACAATTTTAAGCATATGAGAAATACCAGGGGAAAAAAAAATTTATTCATGTTGTTAATGACATTTAAGTGGCCAGATCTTTAAGGGAAATTAAAATAAATGCAATAATACAGAAACACTGTCAGAATACAACCTGACACCCTGCTGTTCAGGGTGGCGATAGCAGTCGGATTAAATGGTGGCTGCAATTCTCCTGGAGTGACAAATGTGGTTCTGTTGAAGCAGTGATCCTGAAGAAGGGCTTGATTTTCCTCTGAAGGTCCAGTGGTGATTATGGAGGTCTTGTCCTCTGAGAATCCAGTGGGAAAAGGCTGCTCTGGTGTTCCAAATCTCAGATTATATCCAGGTAGGAATGCTTGGTTCCTCCCCCTGCGAGGCACATCTCCCAGTGGGATGATGTAATTTTATCAGCCATGCTATGAGACCCAATGGCCCATTAACAGAAGATATCCCTCAGAGATACCAGGGATGAGTCATGAAGGAAATAAGGAACTCTGCCCCACCTGGTTTTGACAGCTTATGAAGATGGTGATAGAATACACACTTTTGGGTACATCTTACATTGTAACCTAAGATGTGTTCTGAGCACGGCCAAAATTTTGCCAGGCACTTCCTATTTCCCTCTTTTCCTGGTAGTTGTGACCGTGGAGAGCAGGTCTGTGCACCTGAGCATGCTGGTGCAGGAGGCCCAGCAGAGAGTGACAGAATTATCGGCCCAAGCAGCAGGTGAAGGGCTGGGCACAGAGAGCGCCGAGAGGGAGAAGCAGATCAAGGGCTGGGAGTGGAGGGCCAGGCTCTACCAGCGCATGAAGGCCGGCTACGAGCATGCCCGTGAGTATGTTGCCTTTTCTCAACTTGGAAATGGAACTCAAGGTAATTCTAGTAAAGAGGTAATAAAAAAGAGGATCTTTATTTGAAGGCCTTCAGGGGCAGTTATAGAAAGATGTCCACAAAAGCCCACTCCTACAGGGATGAGTACATTTTTATAGGTTTTAGGAAATTAGCATAATGGATGAAAAGCACCAACTAGGAGGATAAGTGGTGATGCAATTCCCCACCCCGCCCCAGGTCAAGCCCCTTCTCTGGAATGCCCCCCTTGGCACTAGCTGTGCTCTGTCCATGAAATGGATCTCAAGGAGTTGCTCTCAAACTTGGTTCCCAGGAAAAGCCAAGACAGCACTGGGTCCCTGCACCTCCTGGGGCTTGGAGCTCTGGAATTTGTTTTGTTTTCTGCTTAAGGAAAGGCTATGGAAAAGTACTGGGCAAACTAGCTACTAATACAATAGGCTACAGAGCTCCAAATATACATGTGGAGAATTCAGGGAACATATAAAACTAAAAAAGGCAAAAACAACATCAAGTACAGAGAAACAGCAAAATGCCAGGCAGGAATCTGCAGCTGAGAACCCTCTCCAAAGATGCTGATCCTCATGGCACTGCTGTGATCGGGAGCTGGAGGAGGTTGGGACGGGGAAACTGAGGCACAAAGGTGAAATGGCCCTTCCAAGAGGGAGAAGGAAATGGGTGTTAGAACAATAAAGGACCAAATATCTGAGAGAAACAAGCACATAGCTTCTTAGGTTGCATAAAATGAATATGACATCCAACTTCCAAACTCTTCATTCAGGATGCAATGATTCTGCCCTGCTTATCTCTCTTCACATTTACTCCTGGGTCTCATTTAACGTGTTCAGAATTTAAAACAGGATGCTATAAAACAACATATGAATAGGCAGGAAGAGGGATGGAGACATTGGCCTTTTTGTCTGTTGTAATTTGATTGTTTTTCAAAAGAACTTACTACTTCGGAATGGGATTGTTCTAAATATTTGATCAAGCAATGAAATTTCATTTTGCACATAAATATTGTGAAAATTTAACCTTAATTTTGATAAGCACTAATCTTAATCTTGGTATCCATTTCATCACTACAGCCACAAATTGAGTAACTTTAAACAGTTGTACAAGTGAGTCTGTATCCAAATGAAATGGAATTTGGGCCCAAATGAAGGCATAAACAGACCTGAATTGTTTCTAGACACATGGATCTTTTTGGTGTATCCTATGCGGTGAAATACAATCATTGCCATTAACATTTTTTTAAACCATCTTTATATAAATGTATTCACAAATAATTTTCGCAAATTTATTGTATGTTAAGGTTATTTCTTCAAGACAAGATATAGTGCTCCTTCTCTTAGACACTAAATACAGGAAATACAGAAATAGTGAAAGTTAATATACTGACTTTTTAAATCAATCCCGGCAGTAAGTCATGACATTTTTGTGTTTGATTCCTGAATTGAGTCTGATTGATATTCTGCAAATTAAGCTTTTATTTTTCCCTTTTCTTTAAAAAAAAAAAAGTTAGACCTCAATTGACAACTGTATTTTGGAACTATTACACCAAAACAATTGTGGAATTTGCAATTTTTGAATCCCAGTAACATAAAAATGTTTTCTGGTTTTTGATAAATTTGAGTTTGTTAGTGAAACCATCAAGGTTTCATTATTTCTTTGTGGTTTTGTCCTTTCCCTCTCCTATTATTCACCCCAAGAGATTTATAGGGGCTTTTCATTGACATAATTAGCATGGATCTGTTTTATTGGGTTACATATATGCAGGAAGATATTTTTAACCAAAAAGGAGCCAAAAGCCATGATAAAAACAAATGGTGTCTGCAGGATATTGTTAGTAGGGTCACTAATTAAAATGCTCAAAAGGCAGAAAACACAAACACCTACAGCCCAAAGCTCACAATTGCTGGGTGATTTTCAGTGGGTTCTTTGAAGACTCAGGAACATTGTTTGAACAGGATTTGTTGTGCTGAAGAGCTGATGTTTTCTCTTCTCTCCCAGGAGCCCCTGAGGCGCCAACCAATGTCTGTCTCATGGTAACGAGCAGCACATCACTCACTGTCACCTTCCAAGAACCCCTCAGTGTCAACTCAGCTGTGGTGACCAAGTATAAAGGTACTGGATTTAGACATCTTTCATTCCCCTTAGCAATGTACAAAAATTTAAGGGCTAAGTGGCAAAGGTATTTATCTACAAGAGATTATATTTTGATGCAAGTAGTGTTTAAATGTAATTATTTTCCCAGTAAACAGATATAGAAGTAGTATTTTCTTGAAAGATTACCCAAGGACAAAATTCTTATTTAAAAAAAAAAAAAATTAACCAAAAGCTTTCTCCATGAGTGCTTTGAAGAAGTTTGCTTGACTCACTGTGGTTAAGACATCAGCTCAATGACTGGGTTGAGATGAGCAGTTACACAACACAAACTAACTTTTGGTGCCTGTGGGCTCCTGAAACCATGTGTATCCTTGTAAAAGCTAAACCCATACCACCATTCCTTAAAGGAATGCCTCTGGAAGCTGAAGCTTCTGGCATAGGCATCATACAGCCCAATTAATTAGCTGTTCCAGGGCTGCCACATCATTCTTGGAAGAGTGATACATTTGGGGTGGCACCAGTTAGTTGCAAATTGGAATGAATAAGAAAATGCTTCCATCTGAATAGCCCTGTTGAATAGAGATGGTTTTAAAACAGAATTTCTGTTCCACAGGAAATTCCAACATTAAGAAAAAAAAAGAAGTTTTATTGAAGATTAGAACAAAAATGAGAATTTTTTAAATTTCCTGTTTAAAGGAGCTTTCAGGTTTTCTATAATCTTTGGAACAGTAAGTTCTTCAGTGTTAAGCACAGCAATCCACAGCCTCCAGCTTATAGTGGGAGCATGAGTCCTCCCACAGGTCAAAGGACTGGGGATCTGAAGCCTCCTTGGTCCTGCCCAGGGGAGTCAAGGAGTGGGATCCTGAAAATCCTCTTGGTTATTTCCCCCAGTTTCTCCCTTCATGCTTCCCGCTGTGTTTTGTTTCTTTGTATTAATAATTGAAAACTCCTTTCAGAGGTGCCTAAATCTAAAGCTTCCATACTCACAGCCAGCACTGTCCTGGCTGTGTGATGGGAAGTCTGTTTCATGTTTCCATGGGGGGGGGGTCCCAGGGATGGTTTCAACAGGAGAGATTCAGAAAGACCCCAGCCCTCGAGGGTCCAGCAGCTCAGGGAGCCCTTCCAAAGGTGGGACATGCAGTGCACAGGCTCCACTGGCATCAGCACAAGCTCCCACAGCACTACAGGAGCTTATTTTGGAAAAGAAACATTGTCTCTTTCCTTCCTCCTCCTGCTTCTGGTAACAGATTCCACTCATCACTGGCTGTGCCCAGCAAAATAATTTTTTACATTCTATAAAAAAAACCCAAAACCCAACCTCTCTGACACTACTGAGGACATCAAAGTGATAATGCCCTGATAGCCTCAGTAGAAGGCAAATTACTGTATTACACCTAGTCAGCTGTGCAGTGCTGCAGGAAGTGTGATTTTTCAAAAACATCAAAGCCCTTTAGAAGCCTAAATCTAATTTTTGGCAATCAGTTGTGTTGCCAGGAAAATAAATTTCATTTAATAGCTTCCCACTGCCTGATTTACTTGTGAAAACAATACTTGGGCTCCTAAAACACCAAAGTTCTCTAGAAAATATTAGACTGTTCTTTGTAATGCTTGTATTTTAAATAACCCTGAAACATTGTCCACCCTCTAATTATAATGATTCTTGGTATTTTCACAGGAAAGCAAATTCTCAAACAGAGCTAATTTTTTAAAATAGTTTTGTGAAGGTTGCAGTACTTCTCTTTTGGGTATTCATTTGGGTTGAGCCTGGTTTGTACCATGTTAGCGGTGTCCTGTTTTTGATAAATACAGCATTCAGAGAAATTTAATCCAACCTGACCTAACTTTCTGATCAGACCAGGTAGCACTGCCCCATATTTTGAATTACCCTTACTCTTGATCATTTTATGCCTCATCAAGTTGACAGTTAGTCTTGCCAGAATATTCTTTTTAAATCCTTTGTCCCAGGAGACTTGTATATTTACTGTTAGATAAAAAAGAAAGATCATTAATAGCTCCTTTTGGTGACTTTCAGGAATTAATTAAGCACTGGTTGTAGAATTGTTTATTGCAATATGAAGTGAGATTCTTTGTGCTACTTTGAGGGGTCATAAAATGAACCTTTCAAATGATCACTTGCAAGAATGATTAGAAGCAGCTAGCAATTACTAGCCCTGAAAGGAGAGCTTGATAACAAAGTGTGAGGATCTTTTTAGTCAGATATATAAACCTCCTGTCCAGAAAACCATCGAAGCATTTTGCTAATTCAGGAACAAAAAAAAAAAACAAAACAAACCAAAAAAAAAACAAAAAACAACGGAAAACAAACAAACAAACAAAAAAAAACCCCAACAACAACACCCAACACAAAGGCTGTTAATGTGGTTTTTTACCCCTCAATACTTTACCATTTCTTTTTCTAAGCAAATTAAAATTCAGGAGCATTTGCAACTGTGTTTAGGGAATACCTGCTCATTAACAGAAACTAATAATGTTCTTTTCTCTGGACCTGAACCATCGGGAATAAAAACTGACATCAATTCTGTTCAGCTTTGTTTAGTTCCCTAAAAACAGTGAAAAACCACCAATTCAATTTATCCTGTGTCATCTTTTTTTTTCTTTCTTTTTTTTTTTTTTTCTCCCAAAGCTTTATTTGCCCAAATGTCTTTTAGAAACTGGGCTTGGAACATTATTTAACTGCTGTTTTCCTGTGTGTGATCTTTTCCCTTGTTAGCTGTATAACTTACAAATAATCATACAGGAGAATAATACTTTGCACTCACTCTCTAACCACTAAAACCATCTCACTTCATTAGGAGATTTAATTTTAACCACACACGGTGAATGAGTATTGACTTTGGTGTCCCAGCTGGATGGCAGCTCAGTGACTGCATTCTGTTCAGCCATTGCTTTAAGGAGCCAGAGTATTCTTTACTTCCTCTCCTGGATTGTTGTTTAATGTTGCAGGCACCATCCTAATGGCTCCCTTCAGTTTCCCTCTGGAGAAGGCTGCAGTGTGGTGGTGGCTGACGAGAAATGATTCCTGAGTATATTGTAACTTAGTAAAGTGTTTTGAGGCTGGAAGCAGACAGGCATGGCATAAATCAATAATAAAAGTAATAATCTGCTCCATGCTGGAGAAAGACTCCAAGCCAGAGACACCTCACCCCAGCCAGTTTTAGGAAGGATGTGAAGCATCACTGTAATATTGAGGAAAAAACTCTGCCCTTGGCTAATTGTGCCCTGGAGCCAAATTTCACATCCCACCATGGAAGTATTTAGGACCTGCTTTAGTTTTACATCTTTGAAAACACAATCAAAACGTTCCATGTTAACATACAAAACAACTTGCCACAGTTTGAAAACAGGAAGAGCTTTCTGTTTACATCACCACACTGGTACTGCAGGATGTTTTGTTATGCCAGAGCTGCACCACTGCAACCACCTCGGTGAAAAATATCCCTTAGCAGCAGAATCCAGACAGACAACACTCAGCTCCCAGGAACATCCCACTAGAGACAAGCAGCAAGTGCTTGCTGGGCTTTAAGAACTGCTGTCTTTCACTAACCAGCTTTTTTGGGTTCTCATGTTCCACACAACACATACACATAAAGAAAACAGGGCTTTTTTCAAAGAAAAAAATTAGAAGTAATGTTAAGTAATTTTGTCGCATTAATTTTCTGTAGATTTTAAACCTGACTATTATTTTGCTTTTACAGTGAATAAGTACAGATAAACCTCCTCTTACTGCATGATTTTTTTTTATCCATTTCCCATGAGAAGTAGTCATAATAATTCTGTGATACCAAAGTATAGGATAAGGAAGAAAAATGGACATAGTGCTGATCACTACCTACTGGAAAGCATCACCATGCAATGAAAAATCTCTGTTTATATTTTATTTACAATTTTTAAACAAACATCTATATTCTCTTTTGAAGAAAAAAATGAAACAGCTTGTATAACCCAAGTTGAGCTAATTTATTTTAGAGCCTGGAACTATTTATGTTTGAAGAGAGAGGAAGAAAGACATGTTTGATGTAGCAAACAAAGCTAATCTTCTCTGCTTGGTTGTAGCTGTGGATGCCAAGTTATTTTCCAGATAGTGATGCTGAGCTGTCTGGGCCACTTTAGCCCTTGTTACCTTTTTGTTTAGTTTGGTCTTTTAGCAGAGTATTTCATGTTTGTTAGAACTTTCCAGCTGCCTTCCAGGATTTCTTTTGGATGGAGAGAAGATTTTTATTCTCAATCAGTGTAGCTCATTAAAACAAAAACAAAAAACAAAACAAAACAAAACAAAGAAACCAAAAAAAAAAAAACCAAAAAAAAAAAACCCCACAAACCAAAACCAAACAAAAAAACCCCCAGGTTGGCTTAGACCGGGAGAGAAGGAGTTATGTTTTGCTTAAATTCTGAGAAAAGGTTGTTCCCTGCCTGCTTTCTTCCAAAGCACTTTGTTGTCTATTTCAGATTTTTTTTTTTAATGAGAATAATTTTAATTGTCTTTGAGTCATAGTTTCAGTCCTGGCTGGATATGCAGTAGCCCCAGGATGTTGCTGTCACATGGCTGCATGAAAAGGGTCAGTTCCAGTCCAGAACAGACCAGTACCATTTTCTGTTGTCACTGGGAATCTCAGTAAAGGATGGGGGAAGCTGCCTTTGCACTCAGAGTCAGAACCTGTGCTTAGGAATGAGGAGCCTGGGCCTGTTTGAGACCTGCCCTGGAGCTCAAACGAAACCTGGATCTGGGATTCTCAGCTGGCTTCTCACCAAGTCAGTGGAAAATTTACATTAAAGATTTCAGTGTGAAAAATCTCCAAGTCTTTACAGCAGTAATCTGTAAATTTTGTGTGATTCTGCATGTTTTATTCTTGGGGGTAATCCTTTCACAACCAAATAATCTCATAGTTTTGTATGGGCTTCTGCTTGTCCCCACGAACACATACAAACAGCAGATACAACATTTTTTAATTATGTGTTTGATATGTTTATCAAAAGTTGGCCTTCTATGTTTGACCAAGTTTGGATTTGTTCCATAGCAGACTCCCTGCAGTGATCCTCAAAGACCTAAATATACAGATATATTGCTATATCTCTATATCCATATCTATATATATCTTTCTCCACTTTGGTGGCAACTGTCTGCTCCCACAGCAGTGTCAGAATGGAAAGCAGCAAGCCTGTGCTTTCTTTGACTTCTAAAAGAACCCTGGTTATGGAAATGAATGCTTGTGGAAGTGAGTCCTATGAAAACAAAGTCCTTTAATAATAATACCTCTGTCTCTCTAAAGTGGATGCTGTGTCACTGCTTGATTCTGGTCCAGTCCAGAGTGGAAATGAGCAGCATTCTGCACTTGGTCTTGAAGCCTTTCCTTATTATTCAAAGTTTCTTTATATATTTTGAAATTCATTCTTTCTTTTTCCAAAACAGTTCTTGCTCCATAACAAGAAAAGAGAATACATTTCTTTGTAAGACATTTGAATTTATCCTGCTGAATAGGTGTGGTCTGATATTTTTTACAGTAGTTCATTTATGCCATTTTATTAGGTCCCCTGGGCACTTTATTTGCACGTTACATTTTGGTAGCTAACAAGACTGTGCAATTTGACTTCTATTTTTATGCCTAGCAGGTACAGAAATGTATAAAAGTTAAAACAAACCTTTCTATTTCTAGCTCCTGCCAATGTCTATAGTATGTGCTGGACTTAACGTAAAGTTTAAGACCTTCTATTATTCAAGTTTGTTATGTATTTAAAATCACCTTTCAACATGAATCACATAATAAGTGATGGTGTAATTAACTAATGTAGCTAATCAAACACTGCTTACTCAGCTGAATCATTCTTTCCTCCTGCTTTGTGTTTTATAAGGATTTTGAGCAGCAGTTCAGGATGAATACCTATGAGAAAACCCAGACATACAGTCTCTACTTTTGTCTGCCTTGGTTTCTGAGGAAAAAGGCTTGTATCATGATGTTGAATTTTAGACACTGCTTTACCTTTTACATTTGCTTTGGCTTACCAAAATTATTGAGTTTGGGGTTTTTTTTTAATTGTTTGTATGTGGCTGTTACAGCTTCCATTTCATAGGTATGGCACAGAAGAGGTGAATTCCTTGTAGTCAGTGGCAGGACTGGGACTCATGACCTTCAGCTTCTGTATTGAAGGAGGTCCATGATTTAGCAGGTATTTTGATTAATGGATTTGGGAATGAAGACTCACTGAAGACTTAAAACCAGAATGTCTTTAAAGGGTTTATGGCAAAGTTTCCCTCTCACACCTTCATCTTAAGTCTTCTCTGGCCCATCATGGACTTTCTTGGACCATTGACAAGCATCAAAGGTCTGGGTCTTATTTTCCTCCCCAGCCAAAGCCTGATCCTGTTCTAGTAATCAGATCTGACCCCCAGAACTGATGGCTGTCTGTAAATTAGGAATCAGGTCTTGGGATCTGCTGCAAGCTCCTACCTCATGTATTGAGCATAAACTGCAGGGTTTTCTGCTTCCATGCATGAGTGCCCAGTGACTTCAGGCATGAACACCCCATCAGCTTGTGCACAAGCACCCAATTAATTTACTGATGAACACCCAGCTGGCTCCCCGATGAGCTCCTTCTTAAGCCACACCTGAGCTCAGTCAGTTCACACCTGAGCAGCCACTTGGCTCACTCCTGAGCACAGTGATGGGCATGGAAGGCAGGTTCCAGGGCAACTGAAGGAGTGGGAGGAGGTCAGGAGAAGCCATGTGCTGCTCACAGCTGGCCTGGCCATGTCTCAGTGGGATGGAAAACCCAGCAATGAGTGAAAGCCACAACAGAGAGAAGGGAAGCTGACAGTAGGAGAAGGGGATGAGAAGTGTATTAAGTTCAGTCTAGTCTATGGTGGGAAAGTGTTCACTTGGATTTTTTTTTAAATTATATTTATGTGGGATTCACATTCTCTGAACCTGAGAGAAGCAGAGAAAAGAATGATCAAAACAATTCTTGTCTCATTTGCTGCTCCTGTATTGTGCCAAAGTAGAATGCAATATGGAGATTGTTTACCCAAAGTGATGGTGTTTTGTTTCCTTGGCCTATCAGGGCCAAGGGAGTCAGACTGTCTGGTCAGCAGATGGTCACGAATTTTTCTTCAGTTAGTTTAGTTCTAGTTCTTGTTCAGTTAAGATGTAGTATAATACAGTATAGAATAATATAGTAAAATAAAGTAATTAATTAGCCTACTGATATCCTCGAGATGCTCATAATTTCTCCTACACAGGGATCGCCCTGCTTTTACATTATATTTACTTTCTTCTCACTTTGAATGAATTATTAGAAATTTCTATTAATTGGCAATAAATTAAATTAAGTAAAACCTCCCCAAATCAAGGCTAGTTTGCCTGCAACACCTGTCTGCATTGCTAGGGAAGATGAAAGCTCTTTAAGTTACTGTAGGGATTATTTTATAAAGAAATAAAAGTCCTAAATATGGCTAATCAATGTCTATGCAGCAAAGTCCCTCTTCATATCACAGAGGAGGTAGAGGACAAGGAGTGGAATCCCATTAAACAGATTCCTTGAATCAGCCTCTGAGTACCTCCTTCCTTTGCTCCCCACAATGTGCAGTGCTCTGCTTTGCCTCCTACAT
Organism: Urocynchramus pylzowi; assembly: GCA_013397555.1. Classification (NCBI taxonomy): domain Eukaryota; kingdom Metazoa; phylum Chordata; class Aves; order Passeriformes; family Fringillidae; genus Urocynchramus; species Urocynchramus pylzowi. The sequence continues at coordinate 335,834 of VZRH01003911.1, read as the reverse complement.
TTGCTAGATTACTTTTTTTGTGTGCATTTTCCCAGCTGCTGATTATTAATTCGATTTTAATGTCATGTTTTGGGCTGAAGCTGAGCCTGCCCTCCGGCACTTTGCACCGACGGTCGGTGCTCGCGTGCGGGAGCCTCCCCGCGGCTCTGGCTGCACAGAGCACAGGACAGCAACACTCCCACTGGGAGGGGAAGCTTGCAGAATCCAAGCCAAGCTTTTCTAGGATGTGAAGCCTCTGCATAAGAACCCCATTTATTCTTCAATCCCCTCTCACAGCTCTAACACATGCTCTCTCCCACTTTTCTTTCCACGGCCACAGTGGGGTATGTTTGTCATTTCAGGGCTGAGAAACAAATCTTGGCTGTTATTATAATCCACTGTAGCTTTCTAACCAGTGGCCCACATTGGAAGGCTGCATGTGCACCCACATGGCGCATTTTCTTAGTTATTTATAAAATGTTAGTAAGAAATGTCACTAACAGAGGAAAAAATTTTCTTCTTGTACTGGAATAGCTGGCCTTATTGAAAACAGATAGAGAATTGCTGGGATTTAGAAAACGCTAATCAAATACTTGAGAAAAAAGATCAATTTTTTTTTTATATTCTCTTGGTGAGAATTTTATTAAAATTCAGTAAAAATAGTATCTTGTAAATCATTTATATAATGCAGATTTGCTTTAAGATGAGCTAGTCATGAAACCATGATCAAGCAAAGATGTGTCTTTGGCACCCAGCCTGCTGTCATAATGGTTCCCATAAATGCCAAGACATAAAATAGAGTCTTCTGGCCTGGGTCAAAGGAACATCCAGAAACAGGGCCACAAGAAAGGTTATTTAACATCATTGGTTATTATTAGCAGGCGTAAAATGCAAAGGAGACCAGATCTGTTGGGAAGAAGATTTACTGCAAATAAACTATTTGATTATTAAAAAAAAAAAAAAAATCTCTGCAATAAGCATCATGAAGATTTATAGTGGTGGAAGTAGCAAATGAAGATGTGCTCTCTAGGAATAGTCTAGGTATGCTTTTTTTGGTACTCTGTCTTGCACTGTTCTGTCTTGTTCTGCTGAGAGGCCTCTAAACCCCCCTGCAGCTCTTTCCCACCACACCACAGCAGTGCTCTGTTTGCCTCAGGTGGGCACAGAGCTGTTTGTCTATATCTTTTTTCATTCCTCTTCAGCTTTACTGATGCTTCTACTAACCCTGTACAAAGAGCCTTGGATAAGTTTACAGAAATAACTGAAATGATAGATAAGATACAAAATAATGAACACTAGTATTTAGAGCAGTTTGGAGCTCAGGTTTTAATTTAAGCTGTACCTAGAAATCCAAGTCCCAGGCCATGACTGTGTTTTAACTTCTGTGTTTGCACAAACTGCTCAGTGCCAAACGTTTGTTTTTTTCCTAATGGAAGCATTATGCTGTCAGTAGTCCCTACAGCTGGTATGACTTGTCTTTCTTCTATCATTTCTTGGAGGATTTCCAAACATGAGAGAGGCATGAACACAGCCTGAACTGAAAATCTGAAAAAATTGGGTTCCTTTCTTAAATCAGGCTGGAGAGAACAGTTGAACACAACAAGGAGGAGCTGACCAAATACTGCAAACAATGTTCTTCGTCAGAGCTGGTGACACTCTACACCAACAGATTCCTGCTTTTCACTAATGTTCAGGTCTCTTCACTTGTTCTATAAATATTTGTTTAGAGTCTTTCATCCTGATTTTAGTCATATGTATGGCAGTGTTTAAGGTCCTTAAATCCAGCTGCTAAGACATTATGAGAGTAAATTATTAAAATTTTTTCAAGATCAGCAAGCAGAAAAAGATGGTGTGATGTGGTTTCTGGTGGTGCTCTCTGTCTGTTTTCTATTTCAAAGGAAGCTAATAAATAACACAATTATTTGTTTGGAGGCCCTTGGAAACACAAGATAAGACCCCTGTCAGCCCAGGCCCTTGACATGGGAGGAGGGGAAGGAGACAGAATCCTTGCTGCTCAAGCCTGCCTTAAAAGCTGGAGTGACAGAATGCACTGCCCAAGGTCACTCAGCAAGTCAGGGGCAAATGCAGGAATGAAATCCAGAATTCCAGCACCATACACTATTCTGCAGACCCCAACAAGCAGCAACAGAACTCCTGTCCCTCAATCTAATTAATATACTCAGCAATTCAGTAATATAAGTTGAAGGAAACACAAATGTCAAGGCAAGAAACAAATCCTACTGTGGCTCAGGCTATTTACTTGACTCAGGAGAAGGTGCTTTCCTGAATGAATCTACAATAGGGTCAGGAGGTGTTTTGTCTTCCCTTTGCCCTTTATATGTCTGTCCATCTCTTTGATAAACTGTTAAAGGCATGCTAAGTATAACAGAAAGATTTTGAGTGGAAAAGAAACAGGTGAAAATAAACTTCTCCCTTTATTTTAAAGCGCGTGAACTGAATATAAAAAAAAAAAAAAAAAAAAAACCTTGCCCAAAAAAAATTAAAAAAAATAAAACCAT